>RJWM01008312.1:38449-73612 GCA_004363535.1 Dasyprocta punctata | reverse complement strand
ATTGAACCCAGGGCCATTACACTGCTATGTCCCCAGCCCTTTTTTGTTTTTTGAGAGACAGGGTCTTGATAAATTGATAGGTTATCCAGGATGGCTCAAACTTGTGATCCTCTTGCCTCAGCCTCCCAGAGTGCTGGGATTACAAGCATGAGCCACCACACCTGGCTTCAATTCCTTTTTATTGCTGAATAATATTCCATGGTATGGGTGTGCCATATATTGTTTATCTACTTGCCCACTGATGGACGTTTGAATTGTTTCAGTTTGGGGCTATAATCAATATTACCACTCTCAACATTCTCACATGTATTTGTTTGAATGTGTATTTTTATTCTCCTCAGGTTCCTAAGAGTGAAATTATTGACTTATTGGCAATTTAACTTTTTAAGAAGCTACCAAATTTTGCTAATGTGGCTGCACCATTTTAACAGTTCCAGTAGCAATACATGAAGGTTCCATTTTCTCTGCAGCCTTCCCATCACTACGATTGTCTTTTATTATAGCCATTCTAGTGGGTACAGAGTGGTGTTTAATGCAGATTAACTTGCATATCTTAATTATTAATGATCTTGAATATCTTTTTATGCTGGATATGTTTACATTTGGTGAAATGTTTATTCAAAGCTTTTGCTGATTTTTAAATTGAGTTTTCTATTTATTATGGTATTATAAAAGATATTAAGATGGTCTTACTATTAATGTGTGGTAAGATTCTTTATAAATTCTGGATGCATGTTCTTTATTAGATATGTGACTTGCAAATTTTTCTCCCAGTCTTTGGCTTGTTTTTCATCTTCTTAGTGTTATATTCTATATTATAAAAGTTTTTTTCACATGAATGGTTTTCTATTTATTATTTTTTTATTTTAAAGGGAATGAAACAAAACAATAAAACAAAACAAAACAATGAGAGCGATATTGGACTTCAAAAACAAGACAGTAGGAAATCCATATTAGTTACTGTATAGCACATTGTTATCTTCTAAATAGAAGCTCAGACTTATGGCTTTAGGTCTGCAAAGTCAAACAGTACAAGCATTAAGTTTTTTCTTTACTTTGGTTGCTATCATCTCAGCCTATATTCCTCCAAATCAGCTGGTTGCTTGGGGCCGGGGGGATCTTCTCTCCCTGCCTGCACACTGCTGCCAGGTTCTCTCCCTGCTGGCTTGCCCACTGCTGGTGCACAGGAGGGCGCTGCTTCCTGGTTCAGCAGTTTTCTGTTTTTATAAACCCTAATTTGTCATTTTTTCCCTGTTGATGCCTTTCCCTAAGTATTGCATTCTTTTTTGTGCTCTTATGAATGAAATTGTTTTTATTTTTTAGTTACTGGTTCCTCCTGTACATACATACAATTAATTTTTTAAATATTGATCTAGGATCTTGTGAATTAAGCAGTGAAGCCATTTGGAGCTGGATGGTGGTTTTGTTTTGTTTGTTTTGTTTTGTTTTTGATGGTACTGGAGGTTGAACCCAGGGCCTCATACTGAGCTACCTTCCCACCCTTTTTTATTTTCTGAAACAGGGTTTCTCTAAATTGCCCCATATGGCTTGAATTTGTGATTTTTCTGCCTCAGCCTTTTAGAATGCTAGGACTGCAAGCATAGGTCATTATATCTGGGAGAGATAGGATTTTGTTTTTTGTGGGAAGATTTTAAATTACTAATTAAGTACCTTGTTATATGTCGGTAGCTTTGATTTTTAATGGTTTTATCAGGGTATAATTTATGTAATCATACATTTCACTTATTTTTGATAATTTTTTTTTTTTTTTGTGGCACCGGGGATTGAACTCACAAGCTCACACCTGTCAGGCAGGCGTGTAAGCCACTGAGCCAAACTCTCAGCCCTCATTTCACTTATTTTTAAGAGTGGTAATGCATATCTGTACTCCTAGAGGTCTGGGAAGGTGAAGTGGAAGGATTGAAAGTTCAAACCCAGACTGGTCACTTAATGACAAAGAGTCAGTCTCAAAATATAAAATATTAAAAGGGCTGGGGAGGTAGCTCAGTGCAAAAGTTCTGTGTTTGATCCCAGTACCACCCCCCACCAATTATAATTCAGTGGTTTGTGTATCCATTTTCATGGTTACCATAGTCCAGGCTGGACTCAAATTTGTTATGTAACCCATGCTAGATTCAAACTTTCAATCCTCCTGCCTCAGCCTCCTGAGTACTGCTGTTGGGAGTGTGTGCCACCACACCTGGCTTATTCCCGACTTTTGTAGTGGCATGTATTACTACTTTATTTTCTTTTTTAAAAAGTGAGGTGAAGGCTACAACGCGAGTGCAAGGCCGGCCTGAGCTACACAGTGCGACCCTGCCTCAAAAAACCAGGGCCGGGAGGTTGGCTCAGCGGCTTACGGGCCTGTCAGGCAGGCGCGAGGTAGTGAGCTCGATCCCCGGTGCCACAAAAAAAAAAAAAAAAAAAAAAAAAAACATGAGGTGAAATTCAGATACCATTCAGTTAACCATTTTGAAGTGGACAGTTGAGTGCCGTTTAAAACATTGACAGTCCTTCAAAGCATCACATTTCTCTAGTTCTAAACTTTTTTTTATCACCCTACAAGAGCATCTGGTAGTGTGATCACTCTCTACTCCTTTCTCTCGCTACAACCACTAATCTGCTTTATCTTTCTATTGATTTACATATTCTGGTATTTCCTATAAATAGGATCATATGATATGTGGTCATTTGAACTGACTTCTTCACTTAGCATAGAGTTTTAAGGTTCACCTATGTTGTTGCATGTATCGATTCTGCATTAAAAAAATTTTTTTTTAAATTGGTTATGCAGAATAATGGACTTCATTTTGGCAGATTTGCCCATTCACAAATTTTCACTCACCCTCCATCACTTCTTGCCCTGCCCTCCCTCTAGTTCCACGATTTGGGAGCAGTTTTGATGTGTATAGTAGATTTGCTCATACTTATCCTTCCTGTTCCCCATCCTTACCCTGCTCGTGCCCCCTCTTGCTCTTTTTCTCTTGTCTAATAATAGGCTTCCTTCTATTTTCTTGTCATCTTTTTTAGATTTCATGTATTAGAGAGAATAAGCAATATTTGTCTTTCTGAATCTGGCTTGTTTCGGTCAACATCATGGTCTCTAGATCTATCTACTTTCTTGCAAATGATAGAATTTCATTCTTCCTTGCTGCTGAATAATACTTTATTTTGTGTGCATCTGTGTGTGTGTGATTTTCTTTATCCATTTATCTATTGATGAACCTTTAAACTGGATCCATATTGTGACTATTGTGAGTTGTGTTGCAATAAACATGGGTATGCAGGTGCCCTTAAGTATGCTGACTTTAATTGCTCTGGGTGTATACCAAGGAGTGGTGTAGCTGGATCAAATGGTATTTCTATTTTTGGTTTTTTGAGGAACCACCAGAGTGATTTTCATAGTGACTGTGCCTAATTTACATTCCTATCAGCAGTGTAGACAGGTTCCTTTTTCCCCAAAGCCTCACCAGCATTTACTGTTTTTTGTATTCTTGCTAGCCATTCTGACTGGGGTGAGATGGAATCTCAGTGTAGTTTTGATTTGCATTTCCCTACTCTTTTTCTTTTTATGGCTGAATAAAATTCCATGCTTGCATTTGCCACACTTCTAACCATTGAAGTGTGGATGGACTGTTAGTTTGTTTCTGCTGTTTTGCCATTATCAGTTATGCTCCTCAGACATTCATGTGCAAGTTTCTCTGTGGACATTTGTTTTCATTTATCTTAGATTTTTACAAGAGTGGAATTGCTAGGTGATGTGGTAATTCTTTTTTTAAATCTTAATATCTTTGTTTCCTTCTTACCTAGCTTTTATTTCTTCTATCCTACCTCAATTTAAGCATTTTTGATTTTGTTTTTTGAGACAGGGTCTTGCTATGTAGTTCACACTGGCCTTGAACTCACGATGTAGCTCAGACTGGCTTCAAACTCACAGTGATCCTCCTACCTCTGCCCCCCACGTGCATGCGTTTCCACCATGCCCAGCTCCAAAATTCTCTTTTAAGTTAGGGGAATTGCCAAACTGTTTACTATATTCCCACCAGCAGTATAGGAGGGTTTCTGTTTTTTTCATATCCTTGCCATTACCAGCACTTACTAGCTTTCCATTTTATGATTTTTTAGTTATTGCCATTGTGCTGGATATGAAATGATAGTCTGTAGTTTTGATTTGCATTTCCCTAACAGTTAATGCTATTGAATGTTTTTTTCATGTGTTTATTGGTCACATAAATAATTTCCTTGGAAAAATACCTATCCATGCCAGGGATTTAGCTCAGTGGCATAAACACCTGTCTGCCAGGTGCGAGGTTGTGAGTTCAATCACCGGTACCAAAAAAAAGAGAGAAATACCTATCCAATCTTTTTCTCATTTTTAATGAGGTTGTCTGTTAATGAGTTTTAAGAGTTCTTTTGTGTTTCCAGATACATGACTTGCAAATATTTTCATTTTTATGGGTTCTCTTTTCTGTTTATTGGTGGTTTTTTTTTTTTTTTTTTTTTTTTTTTTTTTTTTTTTTTTTTTTTTTTTTTTTTTTTTTTTTTTTTTTTTTTTTTTTTTTTTTTTTGGTACCGGGAATCAGACTCAGGAGCTTGTGCTTACCTGGCAAGCACTGTGCTGCTGAGCTTTACCCCAGGCCCAGATGATACATTTTGAAACAAATGCATTTTTTATTTCATTGAAATCTTAATTTTTCTATTTTTTCTCTTGTTGCTTTTAGTGTCATATCTGAGAATCTTTGCTAAACTCAAGATTATAAAAGTTTACCCCTATATTTTCTTATAGAAGACTTTACTTTTAGCTTTTATATTTAGATTTGTGACTCATTTTGAGTTCATTTTTGTATATGGTATGGTAGGACGTCCAATTTCATTCTTTTGCCTGTGCATACCCAGTAGTGGTAGTGCCATTTGTTGAATAGACTGTTCCTTCCCTCATTGAATGGTTCTGGCACCCTTGGTGAAGATCCGTTGACCTTTGGTACAAGTTCAGCCATATCTATAGATGTACAGATAAAGCTAAATATAGAATTACCGTATGGCCCAGCATGCTTCTGAAAGAAGCCAGACACAAAAGACCACATATATAGATTTTTTCTTTTTTATAGGCAGTGTCTAGATTAGGTAAATCTATGGAAACAGAAAGCTGATTGGTGGTTGTCAGGGTCTGGAGGGAGCAGAAGTTGCTAATACTAAATCCATACAGGGTTTCCTTTTTAAGTGAAGGAAAATGTTTTAAACATAGTGGTTGTACACAGCATTGTGACTGTATTTAAGTGGCATCGAATTGTTACTGTCTGTTTCTGTAAGGACACTAATCCCATCTGAGTAAGTCTACTGTCATATTACTCATCAGAACCTAAGTACTCCCCAAAGGCTGCAACCCTAATGTCACACTGCGGGTTAGGGCTTAAAGATGAGTTGGGGGGACCCACAAACACTTGGTCCATAATACTTAGCAGAGTCTTCCTGTGATCTTCCCACAGGTTCTTGATGCAGCTTTGTCTTTTGTCAAATGTATCAGAGTATTGTTTAGTTCATTTTTTTCCTAGAACACTTTGTCTTCGAGTTACAATCTAAACTGGTTGTTCCTCCAGCTGGGTTTGCAGCTGTGATCCTGGGAATACCTTTACTCTCTTCATGTTGAATCTGTTTCCTGGGCCTTATATCTTCTTTTGTGGTTTACATTCTCATTTTGTTGGTATCCATTCTCCAGCAGTTGCGTGAGAAAGGATATATCGGGGACAATTTGACTATCTCTGAAGCTATTTTTTATTCTATCAACTTTTTTTTTTTCTGTATTGGGAATTGAACACAAGGTTCTTGCACTAAGCTGTATCTCCAGCCCTTTTTTATTTTTCATTTTGCAATGGATAGGGTCTTGGCTAGGTTGTACAAGTTGTGCTCAAACTTGCCATCCTCCTGCCTCAGCCTCCTAGAGTGCTGGGATTATAGGCCTACACTACCAGGCTCAGCCTCTATCAACACTTGATTATTTGGCATTCTAGAGATTTCTCAGTTGAAATTCACTTTCCGTCAGAGTTTTGAAGCCATTGCACCATCTTTAAGATTACAATTGAGAAGGAAAAAAGATTACAATTGAGAATTTGATCCTATGCTTCTTTTGTATCTATGCCTGATCTTTTTGAAATCTTTTGGAATCAGAATCCTCTTTGTCTGTAGTGTTTTGAAATTTTACAGTGCTACAGATGGTATGGGTGCGTGTATGTGTGCATGCGTGATTTTCCTGGGTACTTGATGGGTCCTAGAAATGTTCTTATGTTATTTCTTTGATAGTTCTCTCAGGTTTTTTCCCTCACTTTCTGATGTAAAGTTGAGATCTGATTTAATTGACATTTTCTCCTATCACATATCTCTTTGTATAACTTTGCTTTCTGGGAGATTGACTCACCTTGGCTTACTATTTAACTTCGATCTTGTGAACCAAAATTTTAATTCCCAAGAGCTCTTATTCTTATTTTCTGATTGTTTTTCTTCTGTCACTGCCTCCTTCCTCTTCCTCACTCTACCCCAGTAGTTCTCTATTACTACTTCTCCACTTTTCCCTTTTCCTCTTCCCTCCTTTTATCCCCTCCTCTGTCTGTCCTTTTTGTGCTTCTCCTATTCCATCTCTCTCCTGCTACAGTCTATTCTTGATATATATCTTTTTACCTCTGAAGACATGGATTTTGAAAAAAAAAATTTTTTTTTTTTTAGTACTTGGAATCAAACTTATGACCTCACACTTGCCAGACAGGCCTTGTGCCACTGAACTATATCCTTGGTCCTAAAATTTTTGATTTCTTCATTTACTTTGTTCTGACTCTCTGTCTCTCTCTCTCTCTATATATATATGTAAATTGGTATAAGACAGAATATCATGAGAGCCAGGCACAGCTGGCTCTGAACAGAAGCACCACCATCAAACTATGTGACCCTGGGCAAGAAAAACCTCTGTGAGCCTCAGTTTTCCCATGAATTATACTGTGTGCCAGACTCTGAACAGATACTGGGATAAGAGTTGCAGATTTCTCTTCCCATGGATCTAATGTTTATTATTTATTTCATTACTAGGGTTTTCATGCTTATATTTTTTTACATTGCAGCATATCTGTGGTTGAAATAATGCTGATATCTTTTTATGCCTATATTGTATACTTTGAATGGTCATTTAAAAATATACATTTACACTATTTGATTTCTTGAATTTAAACTTGAAGTGGTTAAAGGTTAAATGAAGTATAATAGATTGGAAATTAACTGAAATAAATAGTTTATCAGAATTCATTTGAGGTCCACATTTGTTTTATTGTACTGTAACTGCTTTATGAATAAATGTTGTATCTTCAGCTTTTCGCCATAATTTTTAGCTGATTATTATTTATGCTACTTCTTGTGTTATAGGATGTTGTTAACATCTAAGTCTAGGAATTGGAATTCCTAGGCTGACATAAATGCTTTAAATTTCTATCCTTCAGAGATCTGTGTAACTCAAGGAGATTATTTTTACAGTGCAGTTCTTGAAGTTGGGATATCCTTTAGGGCAGTAATAGTTACATTCTCTTCTCTCATTTTCTCATTGTAGGGAAACTAAAACCAACAATGGCATTCATGTCAGGAAAATTGAAGATTAAAGGAAACATGGCCCTAGCAATCAAATTGGAGAAGTTAATGAGTCAGCTGCATTCCAGATTGTGAAGGAAAAGAAACAAAAATGTGGACTGCTGTGGTATAAAAAGTAAAAAAGCTCAACAGTTAAAAACCTAACATTTTGTCTGCCCTGTTGTATGACAAGGATATGAATGTTGGTTCTAAAAAAATAGATTTTCTGTATCTGTAAGACTTGAAATTGTAATTAAAATTACTAGCCAAACATAGGCTTCATTAAGTGGAATTCTAAGACATTTTGTTTTTATAGTTTGAGGGTTTTTCCCTTTTGGCCTTATATCTCATTCTGTCTTCTTTCAGGAAAATTATGTATTACACACAACAAATCAGGGTCAAGCAGTGAAATTAGTTCTTTTCCAGTAAAACTGCTTTTCCCATAAAATAAGGCCAGTTTGTTTAAAATTTTTTAGTTTTGGATTGTATACTAATGAAAATTATAATGATAATTTGAATTTTTATATACTTAAATCTACATGCATTTCACAGAAATCATGTAATAAACTGCTTAACAAATACTATTTGTCAGAGCTAAGTGAAATAGTTGTTCATTTTGTTAGCCAGTTTTCCAGATATAGTTAACCATAGCAGTGTATTAATGTACTTCAACTAATTGCAGTATGCATCCTAGTTACAAGTATATAAAAGAACATTGTCTTGCTATTGATTTGCCTATACTGGCCATTTCATATAAATGGAATCATATATGAGCTTTTGTGTCTGTCTTCTTCATTTAATGTTTTCAAGGTTCATCCATGTTGTGCATTGTGTCAGTGTTATTAATTTATTATAGTTGCTGCCTCAACATCCATTTGTAGACCTGACATGTTATGTGATGCCCCATGGTACCCTAGTTCAAACTTCCCTTCCTTATGTGGTTGTTTGCAACGATATAGTCCACTTGTTCTTCTCCCAGTGACCCAAAACCCAGCGCATCTTGCAGCTGCTGATAAAACTTGACAGTCAGCACCAGTATGAATCCTGTAAATAAGTTCACTCCCTTTGCAAATGTTTTCTTTAAATTAGCCAGCTTATAACGCCCTCAAGAAAACCAAGAGATAATAACTGTGGAGCTTAATAAATGCAGAGTCCTACAAACTTCCCCTCTTTCCTTCTCATCTCTCTCCCTCTGTACCCCCCCCCCCGCCCCCGCCACTGCTTGATCTCCCTGCTGCCTCCTGATTTCCTGTCAGCATCTCTGTATCTTCCTGGGAAGAAAGAAGAATCTTGTTTTGTGTGTTTTGGTTTCGCCTCATTATAAATGTCTCACCTGATGTGCACATCCAAACTTTTCTCCTTTTCAGGACTCTCCTAGAAAGTAGCCTTTTGGAAAGAGGACTCAAGACCAAATTAGAAAGAAACTTTTGGGGTTGGATGTAGCTCAGTGGTAGAGCACTTGCTTAGCTCTGGGTACAACCCCTAACACCAAAACACTGTAACAGTAGTCTGGCATGTTGGACATATATTGTCCCCAGGTACTCAGGAGGCTGAGGCAGGAGGATCACTTGAATCCAGGAGTTCAAGGCCAGCATAGGAACATAGTAAGAGTTTTGCTTTTTTAAAAGGAGAAACTCAACAATAAAACTCACAATAATCCCTGTTATTCTTTTTTATTGTCAACTAATAGTCCATCATTTGTATATATCACATTTTACTTATCCATTCATAAGACATTTTGGTAGACATTTTGGGTTCCTTCCACTTTTTGGCTATAATGAATCATGCTCTTATGATATTAATGTATAACATTTTGTGCTAACGTGTTCATTTCTCTTGGCTGCAGATGTGGGAATACATTTGCTAGGTCATATGATAATTTTGTTTAACATTTTGAGGAACTACCAGTCTATTTTCCACAGTGCCTGTACCATGTTATAATCCCACTGGCACTACATGTGGGTTCTGATTCTCCACATCTTCACCAATGCTTTTTACTGTCTTTTTGATTATAAATATCTTAGTGGTTGTATAGTGACTTCTTTTTACGATTTTGATTTGTATTCCCCTAATGGCTCAATTTGATTCTTTTTTTGAAGATCAAAGTTTTCTAGTGAAATTTGCAATTCTATTATTCATTCTTGAACATACTAATCATAACTAAAGGCTGCATCTAATAACTATGATGTCTGCATCATGTGTGCATTTTTCTATTTTTTTTTCTCCCTCTTGGCTTTTGTTCAGTTAGTCTTGTGTTTTTGCATATTGGATCATTGTGGATGGAATGCCACATTAGGTATGAAAAATTATGAAGGCTTTCCTACTACCAAAGATGCTTATTTTTTTCTGACGAGTAGATAAATACTGGAAGATACCTTGATGCAACCAGGGATTGAAGTAGAGGCTGTCTTGTAGGCATTAGTAGGACTACTTCTGGTTTGCTTTTGCTCCCAAGATGTAGTTCTTAAAGGGCCTCAACTGAAACTGAGGTGTTTACCAGAACCCGCCTTTCTTATTTCTTTCTAGCATCATGAGACTGCTGAAGATTTCTGCTTACATTGTGGTTTTCTCTTAGCAATTGCTTTCTGCTTTGTTTCTTGTCCCTTGTTTTATAGGTAAGAATCTGCAAGTGCTTTGGACAGGAAATGGCATACAGAGTGATTGTTTTTACTGTGATTACTTTTTCTATGATCTTGGCCTGTCAAGTCCTAGCTGCCCTAATTAACTTGGATCTCCAAATGTTGTCTCCACCCCAATGATGCTCTCCCGAGCTTTGGATGCTTTTCTTTGGCTTCTATACTTCACAAATCAACAATGCCCCCAGAAAGAAAAGCAGTTGAAAATGCAGGACTTAGCTCAATGTTTTCCTTTCTTCTTGGGTGCTTGGACTCTTATGTCTTGGCTGATTAAATTGCTCTCCAATAGTTATAAACAGCTTTTACAATTCTCAATGGGAGAGTTAATTTGTACAAGATACCTAACCTATGATGGCTGGAAACCTGCATCATTTAAAAAATTCATCACAGCCTGGTATAGTGGCAGGCTCCTGTAATCCCAGCACTTGGGAGGCTGAGGCAGAAGGATCACTGTAGTTCAAGGCCAGCCTGCCTGAACCACACAATAAAACCATCTCCAAAAACAAAAACAAAAACAAAACAACAACAAAAAAAAGACCTGGGAATATAGCTCAGTGGTAGAGTGCTTACCTGGTGTGCATAAGGCCTTGGGTTTAGTCTATAGCATACCCCCAAATGGAAATAAAGGGAACTGTATGATTTTTAATAAAAAGTTGATTATGGTTAAAAACTCCTACATAATATATTTATCCTTTTAATCACTTTTTTTTTTTGGTACTGGGGATCGAATTCACAACCTCATGCTTGCCAGGAAGGGGCTGACACCACTGAGCTAAATCCTCAGGCCCCCTTTTACTCACTTTTAAACTACAGTTCAGTAGTGTTAACTATTTAATTTGTGTACAGATCTCAACTGCTTCCTATTACAAAAGTAAAACTATAGGTATTGAATATCAACTCCCCATCTTTTCCTCCAGCTCCCTAGCAACCAGTATTGTTTCCATGATTTTGACTATGCTACATTTTTCATATAAGTGGAATCATTTAATACTACTTTTGTACATAACTGACTTATTTCACCTAGGATAGTTTTCTCAAGTTTCATCCATATTGTAGCATATGACATGGTTTCCCAATTTTTAAATGCTTATATTCCATTTTAAGTACATACCGCATTTTCTTTATCCATTCATCTGTCAGTGACATACAGGTTGCTTTCATCTCTTGATACCATGGATAGTGCGGCAGTGCATATTGGGGTGCCAACATGTCTTCAAAACCCTGCCTTCAATTTTTTGGATACATACCCAAAAGTGACACTGATGGATCATATGGTATTTCTGTCTTTGAGGCCTCTTTGTATTGTATATAGGGTTCCAGTTTCTTCGAAAAAGCACATCTTTGGACTATGTAGCAATGAACTGCAGGTTTTAAAAAAACACAGTATAGACATTTGGGACTGCCCAAGTAGGCATGCTCTAAATGTTACTTACTACCATTTACTGTTCTGGAGTTGCTTAGTGAAGTAGAAAAGGCATTATCCATAAAACAGTAATGGTAATAGAACCCACTTCATAGGGTTCTTGAGAGGAACTAAGCACCTGGTGCAAATCTGGGTTCCCAGAAGTTCGAAGAGAAGTGTTAGGTAACGAGGGCGCAGCGGTCTCGCCTCTGTCGTGCCGTGTTGTGAGAGGCGCTTGTGTGCCTGGGATGCTGAGCGCGAGTTTTACGTGTTATTAAGCAGCCCTACTCCCTCCGGGTTGTGTGGATGTTGCTGCTGGGTGTTAGGCACCTCCACAGGGCAGCGGTGACTGCGGGCTGTAAGCGGTCTGTCTGGCACATCCCTGGGCGCAGAGGTGACGAGCAGGTGCCACACGCAGAACGAACTGAGGAATTCTGAGCGCTCCTTGCGTTTAGGCTGAGGCGTGTGGAGCTGAGGGCGACGGAGACAGCGGGCGGCGCGGTGTAGGAAGAGGGTGCTGCACACCTCGTGGGTCCCACACCTGTCGGGGCGGCGGGGACCGGGTTCGCGCGCGCGCGCGCCGAGAACGGGTTGTCCCACACCTCCAGGGGCCAGAGAGCCGACGGTTGCACGCGCG
Source organism: Dasyprocta punctata (assembly GCA_004363535.1). Lineage (NCBI taxonomy): Eukaryota > Metazoa > Chordata > Mammalia > Rodentia > Dasyproctidae > Dasyprocta > Dasyprocta punctata. Next base: position 61,335 of record RJWM01008312.1, on the reverse strand, counting down.
CGTGTGTGCGGCAGGAAGGTCGGTCCGCACCTCCGACTGAGAGCTCGGTGCATGTGGTAGGAGGTGTCGTTACACACTTCCTGTGGGTCTCGCGGACCACGGCGCGCTTCCGGTGCCGGCTGGAGCCCGGGGTCCGAGCCCCCGCCCCGCGCTCGGCCCCGCCCCCAGCGCCCCGCCCCCCGCCGCCCGCCGCCCGCCGCCCGCCGCCCGCCGCGCTCCAAGCAGGGCGCGCGGAGCCCGGGGCGCACGGAGCGGCGCGCGCCGGTGGCCGAGCCAGGCTGGCGCCCCGCCCCCCGCCCCCCGTCCGCCGTCCGCGCCGCCCGCCGCCCGCGGGCGCCTTCCCCGCTCACTTGCCTCGGGTGCCCGGCCCTCCGGCCCCTCTCCTCCCGCCCTCATCCCCTCCGTCCCTCCCCGTCCAGCCCGGGCTGCCCGGCTCCCGCAGGCCCCCCGCCGCCGCCCGCGTTCCTATGGACAGAAGCACAGACACCTGCAGGTGGGTGAGAGCCCGCGCGAGGGGCGGGGACGAGCGCGCCGACGCGGCGACCCGGGCTCGGGGGCCCTTTGTGTGGGGGCGGCCGCGCTGTGACCCGGTTGAACCCTCCTTTTGTCTCAGTTGAGGGGAGCGAGGCCGGAATGAGGGCAGAAAGCGCGCGGCCGGACGTCGGCGGCGACGGGCTGCGGGGTCCGGGGCGGAGACCGGGCGGGCTTGCGGGCGGCGGCGTTGCTTCCCGGGCCGGCTGGGCGTCCAGCGTCTCCCGCTGGCGCGCTGCGGGGTTCTAGCTCGCCTGCTCCAGCTCTCCGGTCTGTTGGAGGTGGAAAGGAGGGCGGGAAGGAAGAAGAAAAGAGCTACCCTTCTAGTTTTCAAGTCTGAGGTGGTTCTGGAGAAAGAGAGAGGTGGTTCGGGGCTTTGCCCGACTTGCTTCCCTGCTCGGGAGGCACCCCGAGGTGCGTGTGGGGCGTGTGTGAAGGAACGTGCATCGCTGCGCTCCCTTATTTATTGTTTCTAACGGAGGAGGGCTTTCTCCGGGAGTCTCTTGCGTCCCCTCACCCCCATCTGAGGCTGCGCACAGTGATTTGTATTTGTTATCAAATACATCAAGAAACAGGAGTCTCCTGTGTAGAAGGCAGTGTGGCTGACCAACATCAAACCAACATCAAAAAAATGTTTTTGATTGCTTTTTTCAGGCTAAGTAGGGACTTCAAGAGGGGGAAATGAACATAGCTTTGGTTCTTACATATACTATATGTATTTTTTCTTTTGTTTTCTTTTGAAGTTTTGGAGTAAAGTTTTTTTTTTTTTCTTTCCCCACACTCGTTAGGATCAGCATGACAGAATATTCTGCCTATGAAATGAACAGGCAGGCGAGTCAGGTAATGACAGCTTCTGTGGTGGGGCTTAACACAAGAGTGCATTAAACAATGATGTAGCTTTCTGTTCAGGTAAAACCCTTATTTACCTATTTCAGATAGGAAGTCTTTGACAACAAATGAGAACCTGAATGTTAGAACTGCCCTTCCTCCATGATTCTGCTCACCTTATTTTACTCAATGTGTTTATCTATTCCGCGCCTGAAGGATTGGGTTGTATATGTTGGACACAGTGTTTTGAAGAATACTATAGGGCAGTATTTCTGATTTATCTAATTAGCTGACTAAGTTGCTTTGTGAATAATTAATATGTATTTGTAGATATTCATATAATAAATGAAGTTCCGTAAGCATCTAGAAAATAAATTTTCCAAATTCAGAATTTTTATTGTAGATATTTGGGTTGTATCTTTGTATTAATCTTAATCTTCAGCTCAGTTCTGAAAACTTTCTCCTCTTTTCCTACTATGTGAGAACTCATGTTGACAAACAAATGTGAGTTACCAAGGAGATTAAAAAAAGATTTTGAGGAGTAAAGATAACTATAGGTACAGCTATTTGGTGAAAGTGGAGGCTTGGTTGCTTTCTTTTATTTTTTTAAGCAGTATCTAAACTTGAAGGAAAAATATGGTGGGAAAATGTTATTCAGATTTCCATCGAGTAAGATGTAGAAATTTACCAGAGAAAAACACAGTTCAATGCATTTTTATTGGCAAACTAATTTTTGTCGTTATAAAATGCTCGATTTTTTAGAGTAGTGATCTTTTTCTTTTTTACGTAGTGATCTTTTTCTGCGAAAAGATGTTTATCCTAGATTCTTGCCCCAGTTACATTAGATTGGTATTATTTTATGACTAATTTTATAAATGTTTGGATTGTACTTCTGTGCACACTTAAAATCTAGACTAGTATTCATCTAACAGTGATCCAGCAAACTGTTGAGTTGATCAAATTTTATTAGCTCCTGCTGGGACTTCTGGTCTAGATTAGTTAAATAAAGTTAAACCCTGCACAGAGGCACAGAGCTCTGTGTGTGGCTGTGGTAGGGTCTGGACTAAACTTCCCCTCCCATTTCTGTTGTGAATAGTGCAAAGAGGAGACGTATTGAAATCAGTGCTAGCTGTATCATGAATGGTTGAAGGGAGTTCTAGAACACTAAGAATTTCAGTTCTTCAACTGGCCACAGTATCAAAAAAGATAAGCTAACAATTGAACTATTTGTTTATGTATTTACATGGCTGTCAGTGACAGTGATAAGATTTAACAAAGAGTCACTGTGTAAACTAAACATTAATTGTATTGGCAGAGTTGTAGTTGTGCCTAACAGTTTGCTTAGATCACTACTGTAGTGTCTTTGTGGACTGGCTCGAAAATAATACCGAATTATTTTGTTTTTGACTGATACTAATTTTTCACTTTTTGTATAATTAATATTATTTTAATATAAGCAGAAACGTTTCAGAGAATGTTACATATTTTCAGCTTTCTCCTTTTTTGGTGTTGAGGAAAGCATGTAAGTTTTCGTTTTTTATGTTTGAAATTTTTTTCTGCTGCTTTTTACACTGTGAAAAATAAATGCTATTTCCAGAAAATTTGAATTTGTGTAAAATTAGATTTTAAAATGCACTGACATTTACTAGCCTTTTTTAAAAATTAAAAAAACAAACAGCACTTAGCTGGCCACAAATTTGATAGGCTTTAAAAACCTATAGGCTTTCCTAGTGTTTTCCTCTTTGTTAATTATCAATATAGTATCATTAAAGAAAACTTAAAATGGCCAGTTTATGTTAACTGGCACCCTCAAATGACTAGGTAGTATTAATAATAATGAAATGGAAGTAACAGTTTGTTTTTATAATACATTTGTGACTTTGAAGTCCTATTTCACACAGGTTTTTGTAGTCTGATGGGAAAGCAGGTCTGACTGTGAGAGGTGCAGACAGTAACCTCTCAATCCAGCTTTATATCATCTGGTATTGTTTAAGACCAGCACAAACCCATGCTGCTTGCTGAAAACGCAGAATTCATTCTTGGATTAATATTCTGGTGCCAGATGTATGAGGCTGGCTCCAAAGAAGCTTTTTCTCTTAAATACTGTCAAAAATAGAGAAGCTGAAGATTGGAGAGAAGCCATTTATTTTGAACAGTGTTATTTTATGACAGTTTGTGTTTGTAAAGAAACCTGCTCACAATATTTACTTAAGAAATCTACTAAAGAAACCCCACAGGTTTCTTTCCTTCTTTTTTTTCCCCCCCTTAAAAAAGTTTCCATAGAGCTTAACTCTTATGTGATGCTTCTTGACTTTGGTTCTGATTAGTTGATTTATAGACATTATTTACCAGCATGATTGGAGAATTCTTTTGCTAGACTGAAATTGCACTCTCCCTGTGCTCTGGTCCGTTTCCTAGGTAACAAATGCACTGCATAGATTCCATAATGAGGACTGTGGTTGGCTAGTTACTGTGTAAATTCTGCTGTTTGGTAAAGCTTAGTGTCAAATTTAAATAAAGGTCAAGAAAGCAAAAGTACTGGAAATGCAAATTTTGGGATTTTATTTTGTATTCAGTGCCAACAAAGTTTAATGGGCTTTTCTGGAGAAAGGCAAATTATGCAGCAGTATTCAAGATTGTTTTGCAGTCTTAAACAGTTGGAAAGGTTTTTCACTGTTTCATAGTGGTGATTCTAATAGCTCTGGTGTCAGAGGATATATTTCAGAAACATGTTATCATACTTGCAAGTAATGTAAAAAGCAAAGTGCTGTGGTATGGGATATCAGAAATATTTTTATACTGAGAGGGAAGTAGCATCAGAGAAGAAAAGTAACTTTAAAAACTTTAAGAAGATATTAAAATATTTAAGAAACTTTTAAAAACATTAAAAATCTCACCATAAAATGACACATTTTCACTGTAACATTTTTTTTTCTGATCTGCCTGAAGTTTTGCTGGCCTAGGACCATGGAGCAATTAGAAAATAGCTTTCCTTTATATAGTACCGTCTCCTTTTGGTATCTATAGCCTCTGTTGCTCTAGTATAGTATGTATGAAATTGCTAGTAATTATTAACTAGCAATTATTTGAAATGATTATTTTTTAAAAAAAGAGCTGGGCGTGGTGGTGCATACCTGTAATCCCTGTACTCGGGAGACTGAGGCAAGGAGGATTGCTGTGAGTTTGAAGTCAGCCTGGGCTACGTAGTGAGTTTATGACCAGTGAGATCCTATCTCAAAATAAAACTACAAAAATCCAGAATTCCACTGAAGCGCAATCAAATATCTTCATTTGGTGCCTGAAAATATTTTTATTAATCAGAAAGGATTCTGTTGGTTCAAACTTTAAAAAGAAAACACACACAACATTTTAATTCCAGAGAAGTGTTGCTTCTGTTATTTTTCCTTCCTTAGCTAGATTGGGTTTTTAGAATTTTTATTGATTATTTTTCAAACAGAGTTTTACTACTGTGTAGTACAGGCTGGCTTCAAACTTGATGTCCTGCTGCCCCAGCTACCCAAGTGCTGGAATTACAGGTATATGCTGCCATACATGGCTTCAGAGGGTGCTTATGTATTCACTTATTTTGCAGTGCTTGAAATTGAACCCAGAGCCTTGACACTGAACTACATCCATTTTTATTTTTTATCTTGACACAGAGCTTCTCTGTCACTATATTGCCCAGGCTGGGCTTGAATTTACAATCCTTGTGTCTCACCTACTAGAGTGCTGGAACACAGGTGTGCACCACCATGCCAGGCTGAGAGGGAGCTTTTTTAGTGTGGAATTTGGATCCCATCATTGCCTTGTTCAGAGCACACTAGGCTTTCTGCACGCTCAGGAAAATCTAAGACCTCTTTGGGGCCTGCAAAGTGCTGCATGGTCTGACTTGTCTACCCACTGCCCTTTGTGGCCCGGTGTCTTTGATTCTATACTCCCTTCATCCTCACGTGAGACTCTTCTACCCTTGGATGAGCAAGATTAGGATAAGATTGGGGCACAGTGGAAATACAGTTAAGTCAAGTAGACAGTAGGAGATTGGGACTGGGTAACAGAGATACATGGACCACTCTGGCGAACGCTATTTATTTACCTTTTGGTTAACTTTCACTTCAGACACAGGACACATCTTGATTAGGTTCTTGTTCTTGATTTTATTTTTAATTTTTTTGCTGTACTGGGAATTGAATGCAGGGCTTTCACACTGAGCCTCACCTCCCTGCCCGCCCCCCTTTTAAATTTTGAGACAAGATCTCATTAAGTCACCCAGGCTGTGCTTGAACTTCTGATCCTCCTGCCTCATTTTTCCAAACCCTCACCCGCTTCTTTTTTTTTAGTTTTGAGACAACCTCTTTAAGTTGCTCAGGCTGTGTTTGAACTTCTGATCCTCCTGCCTCAGCTTCCCAGAGTACTTGAATTACAGGTGTGTGCTGCCTCACCTGGCCAACAGATTTAAAGGAATGGATTTGAGAGAGGGAGGGAAAGAATAGGGCAGAGAAATATGACATAGAAAAATTACAAAAATGATCTCTTTTGCTAATTATCTTATAATCACAACAAACTGGTACAGATAATACTCTGTGTAAAACACAATAAAGATTTAAAAATTGAGGGTTTTCTGTACCAAAGCTGAAGATTTGTCTGATATGGGGAATTTAGACTATAATCTTTATTTTTGGATGGATTGCTGGGTATGTGGCACAATCCATGATTTTACACACATTTGAATAGAAGCAAAAGTACATAAAGTGTTTGGCTTCCTGTGACTACGTAACTACCAAAATTCCTCCCCAGGTTGCAATGTCAGGTGGGGTTGTACTTCTTATTAAACTTCTTGTTACCGATGCAGAATCCATATGGTATTTTTCTCTGTCACCTGGAAGGAAATTTCTCCAACACCCTAGTGGCACTCCCCACCATGTCTTTTACATTTGTCCTGACATGCATGTCTGCATTTCTGATCCTCGCCTTTTGCTTGCAGTGGTTCCCATGCAGCAAGGGCTGACTATGGGCAGTGGTCTGGGAGGTGCTGGGGCAGCTCAGTGAGCACCGTGGGAGCTGCTGTGACTGTGAAGCTGTGCCACATCTCGTTAGCATGCCACATCTCCTAGGTCTTTGTTTTTCTATTGGCAGTTTGTCACTGAGTGCCAGGGGCAAATATGGAGCAGTCTGATCAACTGTATATGCTAATAAAAATAACTAAATTGGTAAATGCTTTATGTTATTTTTCACACTTTATTTTTAAATACCCTTTTAAGTGGCTTCAAGTAAAAAATTCTTACTGGTTGGAATACTAGAGAATATCAGTGTGACCTAATTCAGTGCATGTGCTAATGCTGTTATTTTTCGTGAATTCTGAGGACATGTTTCTTTTGCTGCTCATTTCACCCATTCCTTTTCTGATGACTCCTGAATCTGATATCCAATCAAGGCTTCTCACCTGAAATACAGATCTTTGTTTCCAACTACCAGCTGGACATAGCTATTTGATATTTCACAAGCATTTCACATTCAGTATGTTCAGACTTGAGACTTCTCTTCCTCTGCAAATCTGTGTCTTTTCTTCTATTTTTTAGCTCTGTGAATGGGTACCACCTTCTATCCATTTTCCCAGTCTAGAAATTTAGGGATTTCTGCGATTCCTCCTTCATTTTTGGTCCCATGTTTTATGTACAATCAAGCCACTCGTTCAGCCAGTCCTTGTTCCCCAAGATTTTTCTGTTCTGTCCACCCCATAGGAATCTCATACTGATGTTATCTTTGGAATTATTCTTAATTCTACAGTTAAATATATTCAGAGTGTAACAGAAATCCTTATGATAATGCTTCTGTAATCATTTAGTGGTTGAAAGTTCATTCAAATCCTTGTAAATGGCTTATGTTGTTTCATGTGTCAAACTGATTATCTGTGGTATTTATACTTAAAGGTTGATTTGTTGAAATGAAAATACCTGTACTTGACTTATGTTTTCTTTCCTTGAGAATCTTAAAATATGAAGTACTTTATTTCAGGGATTGGTGAACTTTTCCACTGAAAGGTTAAATTGTAATTATTTTAAGTCTTTCAGGTTGTAGGTCTCTGTCACAGTTAATTAACTGAACCATTGCATCCCAAAAGCAGCCATAGGGAGTGTGCAAATAAACTAGCATGATTGTATTCTAATAAAACTTCTATTTTAGAACCTGATGGTGAGCTGCATTTGGTTCACAAATCATAGTTTACTAACTGACATTCTAGTTTGGTTGACCTTACAGCTAAAAGTAGCCACATGAACAAGTCCAGGTGAACCAAGGGAGAAACTGTCTAGATAACTTAGAGAATTGTGAGAAATAAATTGTTTTAATCTACTAGAGTTAGGTGGTTTGTTTAACAATATTAAGCTGACTCAAAATGAATTTTTAATTTTTTTTGGCAGGGTCTCACTGTGTAGTGCAGTCTGGCCTCGAACTTGTTTATGTAGCCCAGGCTGGCCTCAAACTTGGTAATCCTCCTGCCTCAGCCTCCCGAGTGTTGGGATTATAGGAGTGTGCCACCATGCCTTCCTGGCATAGATTTTGTTATATTGACACAATGGAATACAATTGGAATGCAATAGAGCAATGAAAATGAACACTCTATAGCTGCACATAATGATATGCATGGTTCTCACAGAAATATTTTGAGATAAAGAAATCAGACACAGAAGAGTTCATACTGTATGTCTCCATATATGTAAAGTCCCCAAACAGGCATAATCCATCTGTTCTGTTCAGAATAGTGGCTTCCTATGGAGGAGAAGTGACAAGAAAGGAGAAAGCGGGGGCTTCTGGAGTGTTAGGCAATGTTGTTCTTGATCTTGTCTCTGATCGTATAAGTATGTTCTGTTTATAAAGTTGTGAAATAGCAGCAAGATGTTCACTTATTATTTCTGCCTTTTTCTGATTGTTTCAACATGAAGAAAAAAAATTATGGCCTTTATGTAGCCTTGTCTAGGATGTTTTCTGAGATTGGCCTCTTTTAGGTCGGTCTCCTTTAACTCCATGGAGGCCTCTTTGGTTTATTTGGATTCTGATTCCGAAAGTTTCTTTCCCAAGACCTCTTGGTAATCTTCATGGTCTTGTGGTCTTCACCAGCAGCCTAAGAAGCTTTACTGGTTCTTCTTAGATACAATTTCATTTCAATGAGAACCTCTCTTTTTGTGTGTCATTTTTGAAAATTTCTTACTTTCTATGAAAATCACTAAAATTGTTTTTCTCTCCTCACCTGCCTACTTGTTGATCTTACCTAGTCTACTAGTTTTTCTAATTTATCTGACTTACAATGACAAACCACCGTATTTATTGTAGGGAGTTTTAATTCTTTTCTCTATTACTCAAGTTTGTTAACAGTTGCATGGCTCAGCAATTCACTTTATTTATTAGACATCTTTAGAAAACAAGGAGTTTTTAATTAGTGAGTTTCCCTTATAATTAAAGCTTATCTGATGGAAAAAGTATTTTAAGGTGAAGTAGCGGCGCACATACTAGCAAAAATCTGCCGAAGAGACAACCCGTCCCCCCCACTGCCCACAATAATTGGGATTGAACCCAGGGACTGTACATGCTAGGCAAGGTCCTGAGATACATCCCTAGCCCTTTTTATTTTATTTGTGACAGAATTTAATTAAATTGCCCTTGGCTGGCCTTGAACTTTAGATGCTTTTACCTAAAACCTCCCTAGTAGCTGGGATTACTAGTATGTGCCACCATTCCCAGTTTACCAAAGGAATTATTTTCTGGTATCTGGTTTTAACCCAACATATATAGAAAATCTTTCAAGACTGTTTTTTTTCCACCTTACTGGATACTTCTCTTTAAGTTTTTTCCTCTGAAATTTTGTAACTTTCAGCTGGTTTTTTTTTTTTTACCACCAATTGAAGAAAAGATCAATCAACCTAACTGACAAGTCTTGTTAAATTCAGTGCTGTACCAGAGTCTCATTTGAATAGGCATTGAAGATTTTGTGAAATTTAAACTGAAATTATTCCTATTCTATCTACAAAGTACCATTTTAAGGAATGTTCTGATTTTGAAGGCTGAGTATTATGATGACTTAGACTTACATCTTTCTTTCAAATGTAATCAAGGACTATAAATATATTCAGTGAAAAGTATATATTTTTATAATAGTATTTTGCCTATAAATATATTTTGCTTATGAACATATTTGATATGAATTTCTTCTTGATATGTGTATATCCTTGAATTATTTTTTGGTCAACTGACTGGCTTGTTTCTGGCAGTCAGAAGTCTTACCAGAGACTATTTCCTGTATCACTAAGATATGAATCTTTATTTTTCCATCAATGAAGCCAGAGGTTAAAAACTTTAGGTCTTTTTTGCTATTAAAAAAATTATTTTCATGTTAGAGTTCATCCTATTGATTTACCTTAATACCTTTTTAGCGTGTTTCCTGTTAAACATCCTAATATATGTTTTATTTAATTGTCTTTCTCAGGCATACTACTGACCTGAGAAATAAGCATTCCCTTACACATTATGTAACTAGCAATAATTTTTTTTTTTGTTTTGTTTTTGCGGCCCCGGGGGTCGAACTCACAGCCTCGCACCTGCCAGACAGGCGCTTAAGCTGCTGAGCCAAACTCCGGGCCCTGATTTTTTGAGGCAGGGTCGCACTATGTAGCTCAGGCCGGCCTTGCGCCTCGTTGTGGCCCAAGCCGGCCTCGAACCCACAACGCTCCGCCTACCTCAGCCTCCCGAGTGCTGGGATTAAAGGCGTGCGCCACCACGCCCGGCTAGCAATAATATTTTTGTAATGAAAGACTATAGTTCAGTATATTGTAGTTTTATATAAGAGTTTTTGAAAAGAGATATACTGATAAAAAGGCCAGTCAGTATGGCTGTGGAAGAACATCGGTTTTAGAAAACAGTAAAATTGGGGTTGGGGGGTCCAGTAACCAGTACTGAAATAAATGAATGAATTAATAAAAGAAAGAAAGGAAGTCTGTAGAAAATACAGCACCAATATGACAGAGTTGGTGTCTTTAAGACATTGTATTCATTTTTATGATTTGCAAAAACTTGTAAAATTCCAGTGATAAAGAAAAGACAATTTATAGAAATGTTCAAAGTCTGTGGTAAAGACAAAATAGTATGGCAATTGAGAAACTTTTTTTTTTTTTTTTGGCAGTACTGAAGATTGAGCCCAGGGCCTTGCATTGGAATGCTTTTTTTTTTTTGTTTTTTTCTCTTTCTGTCTTTTTGAGATTGCTGAGCTTGAACTTATAGTCTTCTTTTCTCAGTCTCCCAAGGTGTAGAAACAAATCTTGTCAAATTAGCATAATATATAATGAAATAATACTCATTGCTTGTGAGGAGAAAGAGGGAAGAGATGAGAATATATATATTTTTTTCTTTTGAAACTTTGAAGTATAATGCACGTAAAGAAAATGAACATATCAGTGTGTACAGTTGATTGATTTTTTTACTAATTGAATATATGTGACTAGCATTCAAATCAATAAATGGCATTATTGACACAGCTGTGTTCTTTCCAGTGTCCAACACAGAAAATAAAAACCCTGGCTTATTACTGAATCCTAGGGTTTATATGTCCAGCTTTAGTAAATACTACCATTATCCAAGTTGTAATAATTTATACTTTTACCACCAGTAAATTAAGTATTACCTTTGCTCAGCTTTCTCATGATTACCCTCTTGAAAAGTAACTTGACAGACTATTTCAAGAACTGTAAGTATATTCATACTAATTTATCTAGTAGTTCTACAAATTCAAAACATAGGAAAAGATACATGCACCAAAATATTCAGTGAAACAGGCTTACTCTGATCTGCTGCAACCATTTGTTGTTTGTGGCTGCTTGGTGCTACAGTGGCAGACTTGGGTGGTTATGATAGAGAACTTGCAAAGTAAAAAAATATTTACTATCTGATGCTGTCCAGAAAAAATTTACTGACCCTTGAATTCAACCATTATTTAGAATGCTGAAAGACTGGATTGTAAAATAAATCCTTGGTGGATTTGGATATAACCAGGTGATTAACAATGATGATTATAGAGATTATTCTACCTGAAAACTTCTTTAAAATTTTTTTTTATTTTAAAGAGAATAAAACCAAGCAAAATAAAAGAGAATAAAGCCAATCAAAACCAAATAGTGTAAGTGATACAGGATTTCAAAGCAAGATGATAGGAAATCAACAATGGCTACCATAATGCCTCGTGTCTTCAAAATAGCTGCCCATACCATCAGACATAGTAAAATCAAACAAAACAGAACAGAATAGAACCAAGCAAAACAAAACAATGACAGCGATACAGGACTTCAAAACAAGATAATAGGAAATCAACAATGGCTACTGTAATATATCTTGTTATCTTTGAAACAGCTGCCCATGCCATCAGATAGAATAAAATGAAACAAAACAAAACAAGCCGGTTGTGGTGGCGCACACCTGTAATCCCAGCACTCAGGAGGCTAAGGCAGGAGGAGTGCTCTGAGTTTGAGACCAGCCTGGATTACATAGTGAGGTCCCAGCTCAATAAAACCAAAATAAATAAATACAATAAGCAAGTAAGAGGACTTGACATTTAGGAATTTTGAAGAGCATTTGAGGTAAAGGGAACAAGTACAGATTGCCAGTTGGAAATGTGCTGGATGTGTTTTACAAATAGGAAGATCAAAGGGGTAGGACAGTGAAGGATAGAGGAGGAGGAGGCCAGATGGTAATTGGTGGTTTGTGAGTAGGACAGACCGTGTATAACCTTGTGGCAAAATAAAAAATTCCTGTTACTGTATAAATTTTTCAAATAGGGGCCTGGGGATATAGTTCACTGGTAGAGCACTTGCCTACCATGTGCAAGGCCCTGAGTTTGATTTAGTAGAGAGCACAAAGGATAATGTGTCTTCCAGTTTTTCCCTCTCACTGCCTTGGTTACTTTTCTCTTGTTGTTGAGACAAAATACCTGATGTCCACAGTGAAACAAGGAAAGGTTTATTTAGCTTACAGTGTTTTGGAGGTTTCAGTCTATGCACAGCTGGCTCCAAGGCAGGGTGGCATGGCTGAGGGGCAGCCATTCATGGTGGCTACAGAGGACAAGAGTGAAAAAGGACAAAAGCGGGAAAAAGCAGGCCTCTTTCCCACCTGTGTATTGTATGCCAGCTCTGCCCCTGGGTGGGTACAGCACTCACACTACCAATCCCAGCACTAGACAGTGAACTAATTACAAACGCTAGATTGAGCTGCCTCCATGACTGCCTGAGGCTGGGGGGCCACCCAGACACAAACCATGACGTTCCCTAATTATGACGGTTATTTAAAGCTATGTATAGGGACAAGACTGCAAATAACTTAAAACACTAAGTGTTAATATGCAAGTGTTATGAATTATATAACTTTTTCCTTTATCCCTGCTTTCTGTAATTTGGCTAATGAAAGACATTGTTTAAAAACCTGAAGGATTTTATGTATTAGTATCTTTGAAAACCTTAGAAATCAAGTACTTTAGATCTTCCCTAAGTTGATTGTAATCTGATCATGTTGATGGTGGGCAACAGTACAGTATCTTACTAACCTTCTGTTTTAGCTGAAGGACTATAGAGGTTATGTTTTATTTCTCTGATTTTATGAGTGAAAACATGATCAAATGATCTGGAGAAGTGGAGAAACTTGGGCTTCTAGGTCCTTTTGCTAGGTGTTTGTATGTTCTGTCAACATTTAACTTAAGCCTTTTGGCACTTATGTGACTTTCGTGATTAATAATTTACTCGATGTTTATCATCAAATAAAATCCATGGAAATAAGCCTAACTCTATTTTATGCCTATCTTCCAAGTGTCTAAACCACTATACAACTCTGATGTAAATAATGAATTTTTTTGGCTAGTATGCTCGTTATGAGCAGATTTTACAATCAGAGTTCGGATTTAAATTTTGTTTCTGGTCCTTATTAAAGCTTGTTTCTGACTCTTGTAAATGCTTGACATTAGTGCTTTTGTTTCCACATTTATGAGATAGAGATGACATATTATATACCTCATAGATTTGTTTTGAGGATTAAATGGATTGATGTGGGTAGTGTGCCAGCCATATGTAGGATAAATTGTTATTGACATATAAGTATCTAGAAGAGAAGGTATTTGAATATTGGAGAGTAGAGAAAATTGAGTTCAACAAACCTTGAATTGTATGGTTTAAAGTCTGTGTATCTCTCTCATTGACTTCATTGGTACCCCATAGTAATTTTTAAGAACATTTTCAGACTATAATCATCTTAATTTGCAGTGATTTCAGGTAATGTGCTACTGTAGCTTTTGCACAGCCAACTCTTTACAGTCCTTTATCAGATTTTGGAGAGAATGTTTGTTTTTATTTGAAAAGGAAAAATATTTTAGGTAAATAACCTGAGTGGTGATGTGATGAAATGTAGGGCAGAATAGATGAAAGAAGGCCAATCACAGTGTCCAGACAGCTCTGGGAACAGTGTTTGTGTACTGGAACAGCAGGAACTTTGGTTTGTGAGTATGTAGGTCAGGGCAGTAGAGAGTTTGATTTAAATAGATATACAATGCTGAAGGGGAACTAAGTAGAGAGGGATAAGTGAGGATGTAACCCTTACCTTTCAAACATGCATTGCAAATTGTGGTGTTTGAGCATTACCTAACTTCAGAGAGACCAGAGAGTTGAATTCATAATGACTATAATTTAGAATTATATTTTAAAAGTAAACTGCATTCATTTTTTAGATAGGTGGTAAAGGTGATCAAACTGGAAGTATGGGGAAAATAAAATGAAATTTAATTGATAGACTACTGTGACAGTTTGTGAAACATTGGATTTTTTCTTGGTGGTAGTTAAGAATAACTTTCTGTATGGTGCGTATCCGTAATGTATTTCTATTTGTGACTACTTGAGAATCACAAAAAAATTCTGTTATATTTTACTGAAGAAAATCTGAAATCTTTTTGCAGTTCTGATTTTATTTTCTCCAGTACCAAACCTTTAAATGATTTACTAGCTCAACCTTTTTTTTTTTTTTAACATAGCTGCATAAATGCAGGTACAATCCTGCATGTTCTATATAACAGCTTAATAAGAGAGCTTTGCCTTCTTTGTAGAACCATGGCTTATAGCATAGGCTTTTTGTGGGCACATTAATTCTGAATAAAATCTTAGATTGTGCTTAACTAGAAGTGTGGTGGTTTTGGTAGTGAGTTTCTAACAGGTCTCAGATACTTACATGCTCAGTGGTTATTGCTATTATAGCAATTGTGGTATTTAATTGAACCTGAAGGTCACTTGGAATTGTCTTAGTCCTTTATAAAAATAGAACTCTGAGAAGCTTTTTTTTTTTTAAGTGCAATTCAATATTTATGATTTAGTTAGTAGTTAAGCTAAAGACATTTAGAAACATTTGTGGGTGGAAGCAAGCCATACATTTCCAAAGACCCTTGTGAAGCATGAAACCATGATACCAAATTAATCTTACTTTCCTAACTCTGCTGATAAACGAGGCTATGGTCTAAAAGTGGCCTATGACTTCGATTCCCCCATAGGTCCTTTGCCAGTTACTCTTCTCAGGGCTCAGGTTGATACATCATATGCAGATAAGGATACTCAGGGAGGATGTGTGGAAGTGTAGGTTTTAAGAAGTGACTATGATTGAATATTTTAGTTTGATTCTTTTGAATGGAAAGTTTTGATCTGATTATAAATGTGCAGCATTTATACAACAGTAGCTACTGGGATGTATCAGTCATACTTTCTGAACCTATGAAATTAAAATGTGACCCTGAGATACTGTACTTTGTATCTTTTAACTTTGTTTGGCAGTTCTTAATGTTTTTGTATGTAAGACTTTTTTGCTCCTCTTCCCCGGTTGAGTATGTATGTAGCCCAGGTAGGCCTAAACTCAGGATCCTCCTCCCTCAGTCTCCTGAGTGCTCCTGTTACGAGCATGCACCACCAACAACTGACTTTCCACTTGAGTAGTGGATAGCTGTCTTTAACTTTCTTAGAAAATGCATATTTACATTTACAACATACAATTTTCTGTAAATTTAGGAAATATGTATACTTTTCTGATGCAGTATGCTAACAATCTCTTTTGTGTATTTACATTTCAGCATATGACTTTTCTTCTAAGAATAAAAACTTTGAAGGTTTGAGATAAGCATTAGGAGACTGAGCTTTTGGGTTTTCAGGAAAATTTTACTTTTGAGGGAGGAGAGATTTAACATGATATTTTAATATCAGAAATCCATTTAATTTTTTTCCTAATAAATGTACTAGTAGTGTATACATGGTCAAATTATTCTTCTCCCTAATAGGTTATGAAAAAATAATGTCTCACTTATGGTATATTGACAAAGGCTGTCTGGCAAGGAAAGATTTAAAAGCTTAAATTCTCATTCTCATTTCTAAGGGAATAAAGAGGGGGAATTCATTATGTCAAGCCTTAAAAATAAGCATGTGTTAAAGCAGCTACATATGATGATGGCATATTGTCAGAATACCCAAGAAAGATAATTTGCATAGAAGTGATTATTCAGTAGGGCTTTAATTTACAAGAAATATTCCAATATTTAATTGAGCCCTTTTATGCATACTGCTTTGCTTCAGTGGAATGCATTTGCAACCTGCATACGGATGGTATAAGGGTGGTTAAAATCCAATTCAGCCTAGCTGGAAGATGAAACAACAGCTGGAAGTTATGTCATAAAAATATGCATTATTAAATTGTCAGAATTGGCTTTGAAATCAGTTTTCTGCTCACTGGTTTATATCTTAAAGCTGATTGTCTATTTTTTCTAATAAGATTTTTATAAAGATTATTTGGCTATGTTGGTCACTAGTTAAACTATACAGTTCAATTAACAAATTTTTTTTTTTACTTTTGCAAACCATTCACCTAGATTGTATATATGAAATAAGCAAACATAGCGTGCATTTATACTCATTACAGAAAGAAAATTATTTGGTGATTTTAAAAGGTTTAAAAAGAATTATTTCAAGAAATAGCTATTTATTAAAATGCCTAGAAAGATAATATGTGGTAAAAGTTTTTTTAAAACAACAATGTAGATATGTTTAATGTCTTCTCTGTTAGCAGAATGGTGTATGGAAAAGTTTTATCATAGATAAGTAGTTTTGGATGAGCCTGGAACTGACTACTTGTGGATCTTCCTTCCTGAAATATTTAAAATAAACATGGTTGTAAGAAACCAATAGTCAAGCTCATTCTTAATGAGGAAACACTAAAAGTACATGCCAGTGAGGAAACATTGAAGGCTTGTAGGTTAAGTCAGGAACAAGATAAGAATGTCTGTTATTACCATTGTTCCGGAGGTCCCATCAGACTAATAAGATAAGGCAAGAAAAAGGGATACAGATGTTGGAAAGGAAGCCATACATTGATCACCATTCATAGGAATAGTGATGAGAGAGAAGAACATTCCTGAGAATAAGATGAAACTTTGAAGTGGAAGAAAGAGAGGTTGAAAATTTTCCCTTTGGGTGCCCTCTGTGTTTGTGGTGGGTAAAGATTTTCTGAGCAAAGTGAAGGGGCTGAGGGTGAAATTGGGAAACTATGAAGAATGGGAAGGGAGGATTAAGAGCAGCTGCTGTGCTGAAATTTATGTGGACTGGCTTCAAGAGCTCAGCCGAGGGTGAATTAATATGAAGATACGGAATCAGCCAAAAGAGCCAGGTTCCTGGGAGTCAGGGTGGCTCCTAGATTATCTGAACAAAAGTGGTGGATTACCTCATGTGCAATTCGATAACTGCCTGACTGATTAAAGAAGTGGCTCAGCTTCTTCCACAGAAGTTTGCCCTGATATCTAATATTTGACTGCACGAGACCTTGAAGTTGGAGACTCTGTAGGGTCAATTGTAAACATTATGATAAGAGAGAAATAAAGCATGGAATTCTTTGGAAGGAGAAGCCTGAGTGGTATTTTTTGGGGGGGACACATCTGTCAGTAGAATGCTTCCGGTATGTACAAAATAACTTGGATGATAATTCCTGTTTTTCGGGTTAGTGTGGGATAAACTAAATCAGGTATCACAGTAGATATGAACTGTTTCCCCAGACTGCTTTGCATATAGTAAATTCTTTGTAGATATCTCCTTTTAAGGCAAAAGCCAATAATACCTATGTACACATTTCTTGAAAATTTTTCTGTTATGTTCCCTCCATATTTATGATAAAGGTTTTCTTAGCTGTCTTTTTCTGGGATATCTTCAGATATTTAAAGTCTTGTTTCCCATACATTCTTTTAGTTTTCAGCATTTTTACACTTTATCTTTGTGGTAGTGTTAGCCCCTGTGCCTTCAGATCTTCTTTGAATCCTGAAAAATCTCTGCTTCAGTCTGCTGCTGCCTGTTCCTGTCTTTGTCCTTTCTTTTCACAGTCAGATTTCTCAGATACATGGGTTACATTGTTGTTATTATTTTATTAAATCTCCCTAATCTCAGAAGATTTGGCTGCTTCTCCCCCTCTTCTACTCAAGAGTTTCCATACAGGTGAATATAGCTGAGTAAATTATAGGCGACAACCAAGGAATATAATTCAGGTTGGTGGTGGTGGGATGCCAGGTATATGTGGAAAGGTTTGCTAATTTTTGTAGTGTGATCTGAGAGGGCTTTTTAAATATGGGGACAATTAAGCAGATCTAAAGTGAAGGAGTAAATTATGTAAATCTCTTCGAGAAGAGCATTCCAAGTAATCAAAACAAAATCCTTGAAATAGGAGCAATGTTGGCATGTTTGAGGAAGAGCAAGAAAGATTTTGCAGATAAAACAGAGTAACCAAGTAGCGATGATGTCAGAGAAGGAAGTGGGTAAATGTGGTGGGAACATGTGGATATTATTTTCTGCTTGCTTCTGTGTCCTCTGTGAGAATGAGGATGCAACAGAAGGAATTACAGATTTGAAGAGATGTTCAGTTAGGAAAGTGGTAGAGTGAATATGGATTTGAACCAAGTGTGATATCTAGACCAGAAACACTAATGTCAGCTCTCAGTCTGTTAGAAATGCTGAATTTGAGAATCCATCCTAGATCTACTGAAACAGAAATTTGTGGTGAGAGTGTACAGTCTTGTCTTCAATTCTCCTATTTCCTTTTTAATTGTTTTGCATAGTTCATCTATATATGTTAGTGGGGTATTGAGGTCCCCACTATAGTTGTATTGATGTTTATCTGATCTTTTATGTCCTTTAGTGTTTGTTTTATGAAGTTTGGTACATCATGATTGGTGCATATATGTTTATAATTAGTTGTCTCTTCCGATGAAGATACTAACAAACATGTAATGTTCTTTTTTGTCTCTTTAAGTCAGCTTTGGCTTAAAGTCCACTTTGAGAATAGGGTAACTACTTTTGCTTTTGAGTTTCCATTGAATTGAATAGTGTTTTCCATCCTTTGATTATTAACCTATGATTTTTAAGGCTTTTTGTGTTAGATGTGTTTCATGTATACAGAGTAGTGTTGGGTTTTATTTCTTGATTATTCTGTTAATCTGTGTCTTTGATTGGCAAATTGAGTCTATTCACATTGGTAGTATAATTGATAGATATTGACTTATTCCTGTCATTGTATTACTTACTTTTGCTATTTTTCTTTCTTGCCTTTCTACTTAATTGCTAGCCAAACTTGATGCATACATTCCATTAGATCTTTTTTTTTAAATTTTAAAAATAATAAAATCAAGCAGAATAAAGCCAATCAAAACAAAACAGTGAAAGTGATACAGGACTTCAAAACAAGATAATAGGAAATCAACAGTGACTACCATAATACCTCTTGTTATCTTCAAAATAGCTGCCCATACCATCAGACATAAAATCAAAGCAACAGAATAAAACCAGTCAAAACAAAACAATGAAAGTGATACAAGACTTCAGAACAAGATAATAGGAAATCAGCAATGGCTACCATAATATATCTTGTTATCTTTGATAATAATAAAATCAAGCTGAACAAAACAGAATAAAACCAAACCAAACAAAACAATGAAAACGATACAGGACTTTAAAACAAGATAATAGGGAATTAAAAATGGCTACCACCTTCAGAAGGCAGTCCCCCATAGTTGCTATACTGCATACTGCATATTTTGTTAGCTCTTTTGGCATTATTAGTTTCATTCTCTTTCTAAGATGTGCTTGAGAATTTTTTGGAGTGTTGATTTGGTGGCCATGAATTTTTTTAGTGCTTTTTATATGGAAGTATGTTTATCAATTTTGAAAGATAATTCTGCTATATGTAATATATATATATATATATATTTTTTTTTTTTTTTTGAGACAGGGATCTTATTTTGTAGTTCAGGCTGGGTTTAAACACACTGTCTAGTCCAGACTGGCCTCTACATTCCTACCAACAGTGGAGAAGTGTTCCTCTTTCCCCACAGTCCCTCTGGCATTTGTTATTGGTTGATTTCTTGATGACAGCCATTCTTTCCTGGAGTGAGATGCAATCTCAGTGTTGTTTTAATTTGCATCTTCCGTATGACCAGTGATGTTGAACATATCTTCATGTATTTTTTTGCCATTTGTATTTCTTTGTCTTGGAAGTGCATGTTCATCTCAGGTGCTCATTTTTGGGTTGGGTCTTTGAATTCGGGGGTCCTAATGTTTTTCAATTCTTTATATGTTCTAGATATAAATTCTTTGTCTGAGGGACAGTTGGCTAATTTTTATTCCCACTCTGTGGGTTTTCTTTTCACTCTGTTGGTGGTTTCTTTTGATGTGCAAAAATTTTTTAATAAGATAAGATCCCAGTGGTTGATTCTTTGAAGTACTTCCCATGCAGTTTGCATTTTGTTCATGAACTCTTTGCCTATCCCTTTGTCTTCAAGATTTCTACCTACCTTGTCTTCCAGTAAATTTAGTGTTTCTGTTTTAGTATTTAGATCTTTGATCCATTTTGACTGTAGTTTAGTACATGGTCATAGACATGGGTCTAGTTTTAGTTTTTGGCATATGGAAAGCCAGTTTTTCCAGCACCACTTAATAAAGAGGCTGTCTTTCTTCAAATGAACATGTTTGGCCCCTTTGTCAAAGATAACGTGGCTGAGTGTCTTTGTAGTTGTATCTGCATCTTCTAATCTGTTTCACTGATCCTCAGGTCTTTTTTGGCCAGTACCATGCTGATTTTATCCCAGTAGCTTTGTAATATAATTTCAAATCAAGGATTGTGAAGTCTCCTGCCTTGCCTTTGTTGCCCAGGATTGCCTTTGCTATTCCAGGTCTCTTCTGTTTCCAAATGAATTTTAGGAATGTTTTCTCTAGATCCATGAGGTATGCTAATGGTATTTTGATCAAGATTGTATGAAATCTGTATAACAGTTTTGGGAGTATGACCATTTTCACAATGTTGGTTCTTCCTATTCAAGAGCAAGGAATATCTTTCCATTTTCTGGTATCCTCTTCAGTCTCCTTTTTTAGAGTACTATAGTTTTCAATACATAGATATTTTATATCCTTTGCTGCACCGGGGATTGAACTCACAACCTCGCGCCTGTCAGACAGGCACTTAAGTCACTGAGCCAAACTCCTGGTCCTGGTTTTTTTTTTTTTTTTTGTGGTACTGGGAATTGAACTCACAGCCTCGCGCCTGCCAGGGCAGGCACTTAAGCCACTGAGCCAAACTCCCGGCACTGGCCCTGGTTTTTTGAGGCAGGGTCACACTGTGTAGCTCAGGCCGGCCTTGCACTCGCGTTGTAGCCCAAGCCGGCTTCGAACTCACAATGCTCCGCCTACCTCAGCCTCCTGAGTGCTGGGATTAAAGGCGTGCGCCACCACGCCCGGCTGATATTTTATATCCTTTGTTAGATTGATTCCAAAATATTTTTTTTTTGGATGCTGTTGTGAAAGGTATTATTTCCATAATTTCTCTGTTGGTGAGTTTGTTGTTTGTGTACAAGAATGCTATTGATTTTTGAGTGTTGACTTTGTATCCAGCTATGCTTTTGAATTTGCTTATTAATTGTAGTAGTCTTTTGATGGAGTTTTTGGGGTCTTCTATGTAAAGTATCATGTCATCTGCAAATAATGATAATTGAACTTCTTCCTTTCCTATCTTTATTCCTTTTATTTTTCTCTCTTGTCTAGTTGCTCTAACATTTCCAGAACTATATTGAATAGGAGTGGTGACAGTGGACATCCTTGTCTTGTTCTTGATTTTAGAGTGAAAGCTTTTGGTTTTTGTCCATTTAGTATGATATTGGCTGTTGGTTTGTCATAAATAGCTTTTGTCAGATTAAGGTAGAGACCATCTATTCCGATTTTCTATAGGATTTTTATCATGAATGAGTGTTGGGCTTTATCCAAAGCTTTTTCTGCATCTGTTGAGATGATGATGTGATTTTTGTCTGACTCTGTTGATGTGGTGTATTACATTTATTGATTTGCATATGTTGAACCATCCCTGCATTCCTGGGTTAAATCCCACTTGCTCATAGCGTATAATGTGCTTGATGATTTGCTGCATTCTGTTTGCTAGTATTTTATTGAGAATTTTTGCATCTATGTTCATTAGGGACATTGGCCTGTAGTTCTCCTTTTTCACTGGGTCTCTGTCTGCTTTAGGTATCAGAGTAATACTTGCTTCCAAGAATGAGTTAGGGAAATTGCTTCCCTTTCAATTTCATTAAAGAGTTTGAGGAGTATTGGCATTAAATCTTCTCTAAATTTCTTGTAGAATTGAGCTGCGAATCCATTAGGACCTGGGCTTTTCTTTTTTCATAATTTTTCAATTTCAGTAACTGATACTGGGTTATTTAAAATTTTTGTATCTTCTTGATTCAACTTTGGTAATTGTTGTTTCTAGGAATCTGACCATTTCTTCTTGTTTTCCAGCCTATGCGAATAAAGATTTTCAAAGTAGGTGTTGATGATCTTCTAAATTTCCAAAGGATCTGTAGTATTTTCACCCTTTTCATTCCTCATTGCATGAATTTGCTTTTCTTGATAAGGTTGGCTAGGGGTTTATCAATTTTGTTTATACTTTCAAAAAACCAACGCTTTGATTCTTTAATTCTTTGTATTGTTTTATTAATCTCAATCGTGTTAATTTCTGCTCTAATTTTTATAATTTCCTCCCTTCTATGAGTTTTGATCTTGACTTGGTCTTTCTTTGTAGAAGCTTGAGGTGCAGCATTAAGTTTTTTATTTGTGTTCATTCTGTTTTCCTGATGAGGGACTTCATTGCTATATATTTCCCTCTTAGTACCGCTTGCATTGTGTTTTAATATGTTGTATTTGCATTTTCACTTAATTGTAGATACTGTTTAATTTCTTCTTTAACTTCATCTATGACCCATTAGTTGTTCAGGAGGGTTATTTAATTTCCATGCATTTATATAGTTTTTGCAGTTTCTTTTGCCATTAATTTCCAATTTCAGTGCACTATGGTCAGATAATATGCATGGGATAATTTGAATTCCTTTGCATTCACTTAAGCATGTTCTATGGGCTAATATATGGTCTGGTTTTTTTTTTTTTTTTTTTTTTTTTTTTTTTTTT
>RJWM01008312.1:0-38349 GCA_004363535.1 Dasyprocta punctata | reverse complement strand
AACGTCCCATGTACAGCTGATAAGAATGTATTCTGCTGTTGTTGGGTGGAACACTCTGTAAACATCTAGTAAGTCTATTTGATCACAGGTTTGATTCAGTTCTATTATTTCTATGCTGACTTTGTATCTAGTTGATCTCTCTCTTTGTGATAATGGGGTATTAAGGCCCTCCATTACAATAGTGTTATTGCATATTTGATTTTTCATGTGTATTAGTATTTGTGTTATATAGTTGGGTGCTCCTGTATTTGGTGCATATATATTTATGATTGTTATCTCTTCCTCTTGAATTTTCCCTCTAATGAGTAGGTAGTGATCTTCTTTATCTCTTTGGATCATTTTTGGTTTGAAGTTCACATTGTCTGCAAACAGAATAGCTACCCCTGCTTTTTTCTGGGTTCTTGTTGCTTGGAGTATTTTTTCCATCCTTTGACTTTCAGTCTGTGAGGTTTTGTTTGTTTGTTTGTTTGTTTGTTTGAATTAGCTGTGTTTCTTGTATACAGCATATTTTTGGATCTTATTTCTTGGTCCATTCTGCCAGTCTGTTTCTTTTAATTGGTGAATTGAGGCCATTTACATTGATGGTTATAACCAATATGTATTGGCTTATCTTTGACATGTTGTTTTCCTGTTGTTGGTTCCCCACTTTTCCCCTTTGTTTAATTGCTTGCCCTGCCTCGTGGTTTCTTTCTGTTGTTGTTCTGGGAATTGTGGTCACTTTTATTCTCTATCTAGAATATCTTTCAGTACTCTTTCTAGGGTTGGTTTGGTGGATGACATGAATTTCTTCAGTTCTTTGTCATGGGAAGTATCTTATTGCTCCATTAATTTTAAGAGATAGTTTTGCAGGGTACATCAATCAGGGTTAAATGTTGTTTTCTTTCAGGGTTTGAAATATTTCACTCCAAGCTCTTCTTTACTTGAAGGTTTGTGATGAGAAGTCAGCCATGATTCTAATGGACTTTTCTTGCTAGGTGATCTGTTTCTTTTCTCTAATAGCTTTTAGTATTCTGTTTTTATGCTGAATTTCTGGGATCTTGATTATCATATGTCTGTGTGTAGATTTATTTTGGTTATGGCTGTTTGGAGTTCTATATGTTTCACTTATCTGCATATCAGATTCTTTTCCCATGCTTAGGAAATTTTTTGCCATTACTTCTGAAAATATTTTTTTATGACATTTGCATTAACTTCTGCATTTTCATTGACACCTGTCAGTTATATTGTTTTTCTTTGCATTGTTTTGGAGCTGTTGAATTGTTATTTGATGGTCCCTTGTTAGTTTTAAGAATTCTTTTCTTTCATGGCCTCAAGCTACAAGCCTGTCTTCAAGGTCAGAAAGTCTTATTTTCAGTTCCATTCAAGCAATTTTACCAGCTTTCAATGGAATTTTTAATTTCCTGGATATCTCTTTGAATCTCTTTCATGCATTTTATTGCTTTCCTATATTGTTCATTCAAGGATTCCATCATCTTTCCATGCTCCTGTACTTTTTTTTTAATCTATGCTGAGCAACTCCTTCATTAAGGTTGTCATGTCTTTCTTTACCTGAGAGTTTATTTCTGATCTGATTTCCTCTATAGCCTCATGGATTTCTGCCTTTACTTCACTTGCTATCTTTTTAGAAATTTCAGGTGTGTGACTTCTAATGTCCTCTGTTTCAGTGTCTCCTATACTTGTTCCAGATGGGCTGTGAGTTTGAGATTGCATTTTGCTTTTTTGTTTTGTCATTTTCACCTCTTGATTAATTTTCAGATCTTTTCAATCCCGCTAGTCTCGACTTTCCATCCTGTGTGTCTTCCAGTCCCACTGTGTGCCTGACATTCACCCAGTTGCTGGGTCCTGCAGTGTAGGGGAGGGGCCAATTATGTGAATTCCTCCTGCAGGGCCAGTTGGATGAGTATATTCTTCCTAGGCTTTTTTTTTTTTTTTTTGAGCGAAGAAAAACAAAACAAAAACTACAACAACAACAACAAAAAAAACGACATATATAGTAAAAACAACAAGCAAAAGAGACAAGCAGACAACTAAAGTAAATACACAACATTGCAGGTTTACAAAACCGGAAGATAGAAGCTTGACAGTGGTTGCAATATTGCGCATCGTTATCTTTAAAATGGTTTCTTACATTAACAGATATAGACATGCAAGATTGATCTAATCATATGAGTGTTAATTGTTCTTTCTCAATAACGAATACATTCAGCAGTGTTCTTTTTAGTTATCTTACATATACATATATACAGGTTTATATCTTTTCCTCTTCCCTTTTCTCTTTCCGCCCATTCCCTTCCCGATTATCTTTGCTCTTTGAGCTGTTTCTTCCTAGGCTTATAGCCTAGGAGTATTGATGTGAACCAGTCCTTAGCTCGTATTGTTACTGTGGCTTCAGACTGTTCCAGGTTGCCAGACCCACCTGTCTGTGGTGTGCACCCCAGCCAGGACCCTACTGTGTCACTGGGGGTCTTGTAGGCCTAACTGGGTTCCTCCGGGTGGGACGATGCCTCGCCAGCGCACTTGACAGTTCACCTGGGGTTTTCTGTATGAAAGAAGAACTCACTGACGCTCTCTCCAGCCTGCCAAGGTCTTCCAGGTGGAGGGAGAGTTTGTTGAGAACCCTGCCAACCCACTGAGGTCCTCTGCTTCAGTGGAGGGGGGGACTCAGCGCACTCTTGCTGGCCCGCTGAGGTCCTCTGGGTGGGGGAGGGGTTGCCAAGGCTCCCCCCAGCTCATTGAGGTACTGCAGGTGGTGGAAGAGGTCATTGATGCTCCCTAGGGTTGCTGAGGTCTTTTGCGGGGGTGGGGAGGGGCAGCTGAGCCTCCCATTGGCTGCTGAGGTTATCCAGGTGTGCGAGATGGGCAGCCCATGCGCTTGTCTGCTTGAATGTTTCTTTATGATGTCTAAACTTGCTTTCATAGCTCCCTAAACCATTTTTAGGATCTGGTTGAAAGTTTCGTGATCTTGTTTTTACATAAAATTGTTCATTATTACCATAACACCGCATGTTCTAGTAGTATATAATTTCACGCTAACAAAAGTATTATCAAAGGCAAATATAGATGACTTTCAGGCATTTTGGAATTTGTTTCAAATTATCTTTGTTCTCTTGTGAACATTACTTTAGTCTTCCTTAGTGTTTTTAGATATATAGTTGTCCAGTGATTTTTTTTTTTTTTGATGAATAAATATTGTCAAGTTGCCTAAGGAAGGCAACCTAGGCATTGTGGTCATGAAAATAAATTCTGAATCCTTCAGTTCTTTGAGGTACTTTCAGCAACATATCATTGCAGATTGTGACAGTGAGAAATACTGGTGCACATTTTGAATTTCAAAGGTATTTGTGTACTAAGTTGTTTGTGATAAAACAAACATTAAAGATACACTGATAGTAATAATTTGATGCCAGTGAATTATATTTATGTAGTTGTTAGGTTGCTATAGCATTTAATATTTCAATAACTGTTGATATAAATACATCACTTTGTCTCATTCCTAATTACGCGATATTGTGGGAAGTAGACCAGTATAATTGAAAAGAGGGGGTTTAGGCCCTCAATGATATGTCATCTTAATTAAGATCAAAGAGTTCTTAAGTTCTGTTTGAGAAAATTGCAAATGGAAAATGGTTCCTTGTCATTTTACACTTGACTTGATTAATTAGCTTGGTTAGTAGAAATGAGGCAGCAAATTGAATTCCTTTTGCATTTCCACAACCCCTTAAGATAGAATTGGGAGAGGTAAAGGTAGATCATTATGCTGTATGCATATTAGTGCCAAGGAAATTTAATTCAGGCTTTAGCAATGTCCTTGGATAGCAGTACTACCTTCAGTTGTAGGTTAGATAATGAATATGGTATAGTCTCAGATAACTAGAGACAGAATGAAATTGATATCTTACATTAGTTGTGCATTATTTATCATGTCTGATAAAACCACAGCATTTGCCTGATGCTTTTTTCACCATCTGCATGATACTCTGTATTCCAAGTGAGTAGGTATTGGTCTTAAGTCAGATTTTTTTACAGTGAGAGTTTTGGTATATTCACAGACTTAAACTGTAGATAGAGTGACAAAGGAAGAAGTACTGATATAAAAGTGAAGAAACAGAAGTAAGCAGAAGAAACAAATAAACAGATGTTGAAACTGTAAGAAATACATGGATTTTTCCAGTATAACTGTGAGTTATAAAATCAGTATAAGTGATTCTAGAAGAGGAAATCCAGATCACCAAGAAAACACTGAATACAAATGTTAGTTTTTAGTTTCCAGTAGGAATAAAGTCAAAATGTAAAGAATAAAAATAGAAGCTCAAAATACTGATGTCCTGAGTTTTCCTTCTAGGAATGCTTTCTAGACCATCTGTGGTGTGGATCAAGACAGCATATGTTGGTCTTTTTCAACATTCTGTCCCTAGCACCTGGCATATAGTGCTTGGAGTTAGGAGATGTTAAATAAAAGATGTTTATATTTGATCTTTTTTTTCCTTCACTGACCCAGTTGGGATCAGTTTCCTGCTTATACTTGTATGTGCTTATTTATGACCTGATCCTTGCTTTCAGCTATAAAGCTCAGCCCCTTTACCCAGCCTTGATACTAAAAGCTGGACAAGATAAATGTACTAAAGGTCTAACTCAGAAGGACTTGCCTAGCCAGTAGTGGGACCCCTGGAGCAGCTGCCCAGGTTACCAGTGCAGGAACTCATTCTTGTGTGGGCTGTTAACATCCAGCTTCTGACGCTGGGTCATAGTAGGTGGAGTGGAAATTTAAATCCACATGTCCCAAATTGCTTTTACAGTGGGTGTTTGGGGGTACCTCCAAGTTAGCGAGTATGTGTGGGCTGAATTAGCAAGAGACAGGGCTCTGTAATGTCAACTGGGCAAGGTCTTTTCTACCCATAGCACAGCTAGTTACCATCATTGCCACCAGTCGTCACAACCATTAGAGACCGATTTCTTTTTTACATTAATAATTCCTAATTTGAGAAATGATGTCAGAGTCACATACTAGGAGTGGAAGATACTAGAATACTGAACTTTTTTAGACACTTGCCTAAGTGTGTTGTTTTTTAATCACCAACTAGTAGATACGTAGATTTAGAAGCTTTGCCTTGGATTAAATAAAATGTAAGTGATTTATCAGCTCTTGATCTCTAGCCTAGAAGTTCCTCACCTTGTTGTATGCTTCTTTTAGTGTGTGTGTGTGTGTGTGTGTGTGTGTGGTGGTAGGGGTCAAAGTCTAGGCCTTGTGCATGCTAGAGAAGCACTAGACCACTGAGCCACATTCCACAGGGGTGTTCCCACCACCCCCGCCAGGTTTTATGCTTTTGAAAGACCTAGGAAAAGTCTTCCTGGCATGTATTCAGATGGGTTGTTTCTATTTGTTGATGTGTTTTCATGAGGAGTTGCATTCCTAGAAGTTTCTGCATATATCAAATATGCCCCAAATGGGGAGTGTATGTAATATGCAAACCTTATAATAGGTTTATGACAGAATTTGTAACATTTCCAAGGGAGCACTGAAGTGTGTAGGTAACTTAGCACTGAGGAGTGCTGTCTTAAGCTTCTGCATTGCAGAAAATTTGAGTTATTCTTACTTTGGGGCCATTTCCTGTTTCCACAAACCCCATCACTGCCTTTACCCCCACATATTTTACAAAGCTTTCCCCGTTCTGGCAAACCAGCTTATCTTTTTAATCAAATTGCTAAAGAGTGGAATTTTTGTGCGTGTGTATGTGTATGTACCCTTACCCCTACCCTATTTTGTTTCAACTCTTACATTGATCATTTCACACCCGTATTTCCACATAGTCAAAATGTCATCAATGGCACTGAGGTAAAAGTCCTGAGGGATTAACACAGCTCTGAAAGAGGGAATTGGGTTTGAGGAGATTGGACAAGGGGGCTCTCAAAGGTGTGTGCTATTGAAAGAAAATGTGGGCAGATGCAAGGTGCAACTGCAGACGTGAAAATTCAGAAAGCCACAGAATAGATAGTAGGGCTGGACTCCTTAAGATTTAGCTCTTTTTGTATACTTAAAACTATTTATACATTTTTGGCATTGGCATGTTCCATGCTTGAGGGGAGTCTAGTTAAGTGACTAGTTGCAGTTTGGGTCATACTTTGGAATATATGGAGAGAGTGTAACAGAGAGCTGACTTTTTTTCCCACCACTGTGGTATTAGGGATTGAACCCAGAGCCTTTGCACAGAGCTACCTCTGCCCCTTGTTTATTTTGAGCAGGGTCTCACTAAGTTGCCCGTGTTGACCTTCAACTTGTGATCTTCTTGCCTCGGTCTCCAAGCATGCTAAGATTACAAGCATCTGCCATTGGAACAGTGTTGTCCAGTAGGACTTTCTGTGTGATGGAAATGTTCTTTATATGCACTATCCAAAACTGGCTACTAACCATATATGACTCTGGAGTGCTTGGAATGTGGCTTAGTAAGGAACTGAATTTTTTAATTATAATTTTAATTTTAAAATTTAAAGTGGGCTTCAAACCCTTCGTCTTGCAAGTGCTCAGGAGATACACCCCAAGACCTAGCAGTTCTTGAAAGGACCCCTAGAACTCTAAGCTGCTGGTAGGCAGGGTTCTGATGCTGCCAAAAGAGTGAGAGTTTGATACTGTAGTCAACTATAATTGTGTTTTTCTGTAGGATCCTCAGTTAAAAACCCCACAGCGTTTTCGTCACCATAAATAATTCACTCTCCTTTATTATAACAATCAATTAAAATCTCACCTTGATCGTGACTTGCTCACCAATATAATAATAAAAACTAGAAATAATAAAATTTTGGTTGACTGTATTATGTGTCTGTATTAGTTCTATATTCAGATTGGCAGAGTGGTCTACATTACTTTTTTTTTTTTTTCCTATTTTGTGTGATCTGAGAACCTAACCACTCTGTGTATAACATTGTTTTTGATGATAAAAATCCTCATTTGTATCCTAAGTCAGTTGATTTATCATCTTCAGACCTCAGAATTTCCTCCAAGGGGCATACAACATACTATCTATAAGACTTAGTGCATGCTGACTCTAACTGGTGTGGCAGTAGTAGTTTCATTGGTGAAGATTTAAGTAGGTATTTTGTACACGGGCCAGTCAGAGAATGTTTTTACTCTGCTGTTCATGAGGTGGCATTTTAAAATATTTCTTCTTTGCTCCAATTCCTAGTTAGTCATCTGCTACCATCCTTTCAGGACTGGAAGCACTGGAAATAGATTTTCTCCTGGAGTCTGTTGACTTCTGTATAAGCCTACAAATCTTGAAGAAGTGAGCATTTCCTGTGGTTTTCATTTATTCATAATAGTTTGTTTGCAGTAATGGTGAAGTAGTCTGACTGTGGGGACCACTGGTGGTCTATTCATTGCCTGAACATTTTTGTTCTCCCTAATAATGCCATTACTTCTCCTTTGTCAGTGTTTATTGCTACAATTATTCATATATAATTTTGTCAAGCACCTATTATATGAAGAATTTATCATATATTTCTGTCATATAAAGTTTTCTAGTCCTAACATTCCACAATTTTATTTCCTCCAAATGACAAAAACCATGCATGTCGCTGATTATTGTTGCTGATTTGCAAACTTACTACATTATATAACCAAAATGTGAACAGTCTTCAGTTTACGGAATATGGGTGACTACAGAAGAGGGGACAGGACAGGAGTTCTCAGGACATGTTAGTGCCCTCATCCTTAGGAGTAGAGAAGTTAAAAACTGCCTTATATGTTCTTTATGTTGATGTACCCCCACTGATGAATTGTCCAGCTCAATCCATATCATTGACTGTCAGAGTTCTTGGCATTCAACATAGTCCATTCTGTGCCCCTATAATAGAAAACCTGATACTGAGTAATTTATAATGAACAGAAATGTACTGGCTCACAGTTCTGGAGGCTGTGAAGTCCATGATCAAAAGGCTAGCATCTAACAAAGGCCTTCTTGCTGTGTCATTGTATGGCAGAAGATGAGAGGGCCAGAGAGAGCAAAGGGTGGTTTTGGTCTATTTATTGCCACATTTTTTGTGCATTTTTGTATTTTTTTGTTGATGATTTTATGGTTTATAATGGCCCCAAAGCATAGTGCTAACGTGTACTAGTGTTCCTGAGCATGAGGAAGCTATGATGTGCCTCTTGTAGAAAATACTTTAATAGTTAAGGTTTGTACAGTTATAGTGATATTGACTATGGGTTCAGTGTTAATGATTCAGCAATGTACAGTATATTCAATGAAGTATCTTTAAACAGAAACACATGAAATAAGACTATGTATTGATTGGTTTATACATGATTGGATCAGAGGTTTGCAGGAAAAATGATAAATATTTACTAATTGGCTAATGGTAAAGTATTTGCTGGTTTACTGTAGGAGCAATAGTAAAACGTTTGTAATGACTTTATAGAACATAACTACCACAAACAATCAACTTTACTTCCAAATTAAATGCAAAGAAAGATGCATGATGCTGCGCTAGAGAGTAATTGATGGAGACCAAGAAAGTCTTGAGACCTATTCTTAAGTTTGGGCCTCTTGAGTGGTAACATTGAAATTGAGATCCATGGTACAGATCAGAAAAAAAAAGCATTTCAGGCATAAAGAATGACTCTGAAACTGAAGAGAGTTTGATATTTTTGAGGAAGTGAAAGAAAAACAGTTGACCGAAAGAGGATAGCATAGGTTGGAACTGGAGCAGAAAACAGGACTTGATTATGTTGCCTTTTGGAGACCATATTGAATTTAATTTTGGAATATGTAATGAGAAGCCATTGGAAGAAAGGTTTTGTAATGGGGGTGTCTTAGTTACTTTTCACTTGATGCCCATTCAAAATACCTGACGCCCAAAATTAGGGAAGGAAAAGTTTATTTAGCTTACAGTTTTTGGAGGTTTCAGTCCATAATCAGCTGGCTCCAAGGCAGAGTGGCATGGCACTGGGGCAACACTTCAAGGCAGCAGCCAAGCAAAAGCAGCCAGAGTAAAAGGGGGCAAGAGCAAGCCTCCTTTTCTCCCTTATATTGTACTTCAGGGCAGGTGTAGCATTCACAAATCTCCTTGCATTCCTTTGTACAGGATGAGGATATTTACAAAGTAAGAACCCTGGCTCCCTGCTGAGTCTTTCACTTAAACTTCTGACCTTCTCAAATTGACACAATGAACAGGTAACTGCTTGTGCTCTAACACCCCACAATGTAGAGCTGCTGAGTTACTTAATTAAGTTTCTAGACTCCTCAAGTTGACACAATGTGTAAACCATAACAGGGGGTTAGGTAATCTGCTTTAGATTTTCAAAAGATAGTTCTGTCTGGTCTGAAGAGGTCAAGAAGTGAGATGAAAAATGAGTTAAGAGGCGTGACTGTCATATTTAATAATTGTCATGTCTGCCTGTATTACCTCATTCATCATGTTTGCCTGATCTGCTTCCATGACTTCGTACTGATTATTGTGGCTAATCCTTGTCTCACTATGACTCCAGAGAGATGTGATCCATTTTAGTCACTGTTTTAGCATTTTGCTGCCCTTCTTAAAATTGTGACTCCCCAGACCTTCTAATGACCTGGTGTCTTTCTGCCTTTTTAGCACCATCCCTCACTATGCTTTGCCTAGCACTTACCTCCCCATGTGGTAGAATTTTCTCTGTCTTCTCACACATCAGTTGTTTGGACCTTTTTACCTCTCTTTGCTCTTGAATTCTTTATACTTAACCATCCTTTTCAGGCTGTATGCACCTGGTGTATCATCTCATGGTATCCAAAGCATGTTCTGTTCTGTTCTGTTCTTCTTGTCTTTTTGATACAGGGATTCACTATGCAGTTCAGGCTTGCCTTGAACTCACTTTGTAGCTCAGACTGGCTTTGACCTTAAAGTGATCTTCCTGCTTCAGCCTCTCCAGTGCTGGAATTAACAGGCATGTGCCACCATGCCTGGCCAAAACATGTATTTTACATTCAACCATTTTGTACCATTATCAGCTGTGTATTAACCAGCCTCTCAGATTACTTTCTCACAATTAGACTATTTAATGTGTGTATTTTAAAAGAATTTTTTTAGTCCTTAGCACCTATCGTCATTTCTGGATTATGGTAAAAATATAATAAATGTCTTTTGAACGGGGTTATTAGTGAATGCTTGCTAATTTTTTTTAACCAGAATTAGGGTGATACTTCTCCTTTAAAACACTTTTGGTAGATGGGATTATAAAGGAATAATGAGGAATTAAGAGATAAAATTAGTATCTCAAAACACGTATGAATGTTTATTTATTCTAAAAATATTTATTCAATGTCGAGATAGTCTAACAGTATAGTATAGAGTAGTGAACAAAATGAAATCTTTGGGCTATGGTTGTATATATGTACATTACCTATACTTTCCATCTAATAGGTATGTAATATATATTATATATAGACTTCAAATTCTAGAACAGTTTGTTACAGAATACTTGGGAAGATGGTTTACACTTGATTTTTCTATTAATTAATGAACCAGTATTGATAAATTATTATCAATTGAAGTCTACACTTTATTCACATGGCCTATCAAGCATCTTTTGTCTGTCCAGGATCCTACCCGTGATACAGTCTTACCTTTAGTCCTCACATTTTCTTTGTTTTTGATGATTTTGACTCTTGTATAGAGTACTGATGGGGCATTCCATGGAATGGAAGATGTCCCTTAATTTGGTTTGTCTGTCATTTTTTTTCTCATTGGTTGTTTTTTTTTGTACCCGGGATCCAACTCACAACCTCATGCTTGCCAGGCAGGCCCTTATGCCACTGAGCTAAATCTCCACCTCATTTTTCACATTGTTTAGGTGAGAATTATGGGTTCTTGGGCGTAAGACCACAGAAATAAAGTATAGTTCTTATCATGCCAGTAGTATGTTGTGTCAGTGTAAATTGTTGCTATTGATACCCTGGTTACTTGGCTAAGGTGGTGTTTGTGGGAGGTTTTGACATTGTAAAGTACTCTTCCTCACTTTCTTTGCTTTTTGGACTGAATCCACTTAAGGGGTGAGGAGTTTGTTTTGCTTTCTTAAGAAGGCAATATTTATATAAACTAATTGGGATAGAGTTTAGTTACCTGCTTTTTCTCATTAACTTAACTATTTATTTATATTAGTATGGGTTCATGGATACTTATTATATACTTTGGATGAGAGTCCAACCCAGATAATTGCCCAGATAATTCTGGTTTTGGGTTTTTGTTCTTCTTTCTCTTTGGTATATTCCTATCAGTTGGTTTTTTTCAACATTTCCTATTTTCTGGTACTGTGAAGTGGTCAACTGTTTTTAAAATGTAATTTCCCCTCAGTGATTTCATATAGAATTTTAACATGCTTTGATGTGTTTATATGAACCAGGCCAAGTATCTATTAAATACTTTTCAATATTGGGTTGGACTTTTTTGTGATGATTTATATAGATGTTTCTCATAGGTTAAAATATATATGATCTTGAATTTTCTCTGAGATAATAATATTCTTATTGCCACAACTTTATACATTAAATTTGTTGACATACAATTTACACTTTGCAAGTCACATTAGAGAATTTTTACATTTCTCTGGCTTTCAGGAACATTTGTGGTTGCCAGTAGCTGAACAGATAGTATCATTATGCTGAAAGTGTTTCAGTGATTATATATGCTGAGTGGTAAAATTGCTTAGTCTAAAAAAGGACTCCACAATATTTGGCTTTTGGTTGTAATTACTAGTCATGCTTGCCAGAAATTAAGTTTAGCTTTAGAAGCCTGGAATTCTTAATATGTTTGTCTCTAACTAAATATTTCAAGGCTGTTATGAAACTGTCAGTAATTCCAGTATATATTTTTATTCAGCTTATTTTGAATTACAGTTGATGAAATGACATATAGCAATGTGGTTGTGTAACAACATAGAAAATGCTTAAGATAGCAGGATGTAAATAATAATACTTAGCTTGAATTATAGCTTTGTTTAAAAGGAAACTGTGATTCCCAAGTACAAATAGAAGGAAATATATCAAACTATAAATAGTGAATATTTATTAGTGTGATTTTTTTTTCTGTTTTCCAAAACAAATTGGCACATATCAGTGGTTTAATGAAGAAAATAGAGGCATGTTTCTTAAATTTGGGGAAAAGAATCATATTTCTGCAGGGATTTCTATTGGGTACTGGTTTTTTTTGCTCCATTTTAGATACTGAAAGTTAAAAGCGCTTTTGAAAATACATTTCATCATTCAGGTGGGTTTTCTGAATTAATAACATGAACTAATTCATATTTTTATAGTCATAACACTTCAAAGTTTACATACTTTTTTGTATGTTATTTAGTTTTTTAATGTATCACATGGATTCTCACTTCATTTGCTCACAGAAATGGATTGAGATTGAAAGGTTAATGCTCAATGTTGATGCAGTGAGCCTTAACTTCACCCGTATCTGTTCAGCCACAGCAGAGTTGGAGACCGAAGACCCTAAAGCCCACAGAGCAAAGCCTGGGCTGTGGTGCTACTGCTGCTGTCAGACTTCGTTTTGAGGGCCAGCCTCACATTCCTCTCATAGGAGACTGATGGCCTCAATAGATACCTCAGGGAGCCTGAATGGATTAAAAATATCCAGCATTGTTTAGCTGCTTCTAATTTTTTTAGCTCCTGGTGGTGAGGGGGAGGTGAACTGAGTTCATGACTCAGGCTTGGAAGTTTCAGAGTAGCTTTTGCAGGCATGTCTCTTAAGTGTCCTTGGGATGGGTCACATATAGAAGATCATACAGTATTTTAAAAAGATAGGTTCCAGTTGTGAAACAATTTGCAAAAGTAGTATGCTTAGAGGAAAGTGCATTTTAAATCTTTTAGCAGAGCCTTTTAGAAAAGTAAAATAAACCATACTTTTAACATTTGGAGATATACTTGGAGATAGTTCATCAGTTGGTCGGTCTGTCTTTCTTTCTTTTTCTTTTATTCTTCAGACAGAGGATAGTTCCTTTTTTCTAAAACGATCCTTGTCCCTAATGGTCAGTATCCTACTGTCTTATCCTTGGTACCACTGGGAAATACGGTACTCAAGAGAATTGCACTGGAGTGTAGGTGGTCTGTTTTAATGGAAAGTTCTGATGTATGTATAAAAAAGTGGAGGAATTACACCAGCATTTGTTAGCCCCTCTCTGGAGTTAGGATTACATCATTGAAAACTAGGACAGCATTCAAGAATTTCATCACCTGGTACTAGTTCTTCCCTTTTGCCAATATGTCACTATGTGTGATAAAATCTTGCCTTCCCCTTCATAAGCTAGCCTGCCTTTCAGCAGAACGATTAGGAATTCTTCATAGTGGGGTTTATCAGTACACTAAAATGATAATCAAGAACTGTAAAGACTGTAATACTTATTAATAATGGCCATCAAAGTGCCTTTAAAAATTAGTGCAACAAGCTGGGCCTGGGATGAATGCCTGTAATCCCAGGCACTTGGGAGGCTGAGGCAGGAGGATCACAGCTGAGATCAACCTATGCAACTTTCTGAAACTTTGTCTAAAAATTTAAAAGAGGCTGGGCGTGTAGTTCCACACCTTCTGGGTTCAATCCCCTGAACTGCCAAAAAGGGGGAAAAGAAATAACAAAACTTAAATGTTTATAAAACTTCTTTTTCCCAAAACTGAGAAATAGTACTAAGACAAAGGTGAACATTGTCCAGTAGTTTTACCTCCCCTAAATGTGTATATCCTTTCAGATGTATGAAATGAATCTGTGTGTGATTGCATTTCTATTCATTGTGTGATGCTATGTATAGTTTCTACTTTCTACTATATTAAGCAACTTGTCAATGAATATCCTTATAGAAAGCTGCTTTTTTGTAGAATGACTTCATAAAGAAGAAATGCTGGGTCACTGAGTACATACTGAAAAATACACGTGGGAGAGAAAGCAGGACAGAGTGGCTAAGTGCAGAATTTTAGTGCTCTTGGCTTGTGTTTGAAGCCTCACCTCTTTGTTTACTAGCTCTATAACTCTAGTTACATCTGTAAAGTAAGGGATAATAAGTGACAGCACGTATATTTGATGTAGAGCTTCATCTAGTGCTTAGCTCATAGCAAGTTAATAGTATATATCTCAAGATTACTGTTTAGAAAACACTGCATATTGTTGGATTTCTCACCAGAGGCCTAGCATCTAGAAAGAGTCATCTTAGAATAAAGGGTCATCAGTAGATGAGATGGTGTCCATTTTCTCATTTTTGTTTTCAGCACTCCCATTTAATATGATTTTAATCAGTATGCAAAAAAAATTGTGTAGTTACAACCTACACATCTTTGTGTGGATTGGCATTTAAAATAGATATTATTAATGTATTAATATTAATACTGCTTGTATTACATTATGCTACACATGAAAATTAAAAATTAATATTGTATATTTTTCATATCATTGGCATTTTCCCTGCAAAGCATCTGTATCTTTTACCAACATATATATTGAGGTATTCATCTTTTTGTTATTGATGTGTAAAACCTATGTTTTATGGAGATAGCCCTTGAAAGGTGCCTCAAATATTGCTCTAGGCTGTTTTATTGTATATGTTTTTACTTTGTCATTTGAAATTTTATTTTAATTAAATAAAAATTATATATATTCATGGTATATAAAGTGATGTTTTGATATATGTTTACATTGTGGAAAGGATAAATCAAGTTAATTGACATGCATTACTTTATATATTGATTAGTGATTAGAAAAATTATATTCTCAACAATTTTCAAGTATATTACTACTAATCGTAGTCACCATGTGATACTGTAGGTCTTGGGCAGGGGATTTAATTTAGTGGCTTAAGCGCCTGCCTGCGGGTGCAAGGTTGTGAGTTCAATCCCCAGTACCAAAAAATAAATAAATAAATAAATAAAAAATAAACATAGATACTGTAGGTCTCTTGAACTTGTTCCTCTTGTCTAACTGGAATTTTGTATTCATTAGCCAAGTTCCCCCACCCTACAGCTTCTGGTAACCACTATTCTGCTTTCTGCTTCTGTGCATTCAGCTTTTTTACTGTATGTATGTGAGATCAAACAGTATTTGTCTTTTGCCTTTTTCTCAGTACCAAGGATTGGCCCCAGGAACTGCTGAGCTACAGCCCTACTCCTTTGTCTTCAAATCTTATTTTGAGACAGGGTCTTGCTAAATTTCCCAGGCTGACCTTAAACCATCCTCCTGCTTCAGCTTCCTTAGTAGATGGAATTACAAGCATGCACTGCTGCCTCTGGCTAGTATTTGTCTTTTTATATCTGACTTACTGTACCTAACCTCCTATACCCATTTTATCCTATGTGTGCAAATGACAGTAACTTTCTTTTTTTTAAGGACTGACCACATTTTCTTTATCCATCCATCAGATGATAGACACTTAGATTGTTTTCATTTCTTGACTGTTGTTATTAATGCTGCAGTAAACATGAGTATGCTGATGTCTCTTTGACACTGATTACATTTCTTTGGATATGTACTCAGAAATGAGATTGCTGAATCATATGGTAATTCTGTTTAATTTTGGAGGAAGTTTCCTATAGTTCTAACTTGCATGCCTGTCAACCTGTCAAACGGGGTTCCCATTCTTCTACATCCTTGCTAGCACTTGTCTTTCATTTTTTTGACATAAATAAAAGCTGTAAGGTGATCATTTTAACTGTGGTTTTAATTTACATTTTCATGATGGTTAGTGATGTTGACCGAATATTGACTGTTTGTGACTTCGTTATATTTTTTTACTGTTGACAACTTACTACAACTTTCTTAAGTATAACTTCATCTTTTGGCTTTAGTGAATTCTGTTATGTTATTATACATAAGAAAAGAGGAATTTTTTTTAAAACATAATGAGCATAATGAAATTTGGCTCTTTTCTGTCTGTCAATTGATTGCTGGTTTCAGCAAGTGACTAAATGTACTTAAAACCTGTGACTCTATTGGAAATGAATGTAAGAGAAACTGGTACTAGGCTTTCTCTCTGTAAACATTTTGGATAACAAGCCACAGAGCAAGGAACAGGAAATGGAAGATCTTAGGATATGCTTAGTATCCGTATTTTGAAGATGCTGATTCCCTTTAGGTTGATCTATAGACCCAGTTATCCCAAACAGTTTCACAATTTCAAAAGTTGTATATGGATACAAATTGATGAATTCATTCTAGAATTTATATGGGTAAACAAAAGACCAAGAGCAGTGAAGGGAATCTTGAACAAAGTCAGAGGGGCTCCAGAATTTTGTCTAAGCAGTGTTAGCAAGTTTTTTTTCTGTAATGAATGAGATAGTAGATATTTTATAGCTGTATACCTTAGGCCATACTTGCCTACCTTTGCTCTGAAGGGTATTAAATTTCTTATAAAAATCACATAATCAAGGATGAACACACTAGAATGGATAATGAGACCAATTTGAAGTACCAAAAAAGACCCATACATCTGTGGTCTTATATAGTGAATATTGATGGATAGCAAATGGAATAGCATTGCTGACAACTTTATATGACACAGCAAAATTCCAAGTAGAATTTTAGATCTAAATGTTAAAGATTAAAAAAAATTCAGAAAGATAACATGCTACTTTGGGGTAGGCACAAATATCTCAAACAAGAACAAATAGCAATAATCACCAAGGAAAACTGGTCTGGTGGCACATGCCTGTAATCGCAGCACTCAGGAGACTGAGGCAGGAAGACTGCCATGAATTCAAGACCAACCTGGACTACATAGTGAGACCCTGTCTCAAAAAAAAAAAAATCCCCAAAAATATCATCAAGGGAAAATTGATAAATTGTACTGTTTTGCCATTTAGGGAATATTTATCAAAAGTTACCAGTAACAGAGTAGGAATCAAGGCATAGAGTGAAACAAAATATTTCATCACATATAACTGAGAGGATTCATACACAGAATCTTTATAGAGCACTTGTAGGTCAATTAAGACAAAGATAGGCAAACTGAAAGAAACTACGGTGTCAGAAGAGATCTCATTAACCGACATATATGAAAAGACATTTGCCTCTTTATCATTAAAATAAAAATTAGATCCTCAATAGGATACTAACTATTGTACAGCTGCCAGAACAGCTAAAATTCCAAAGACTAGTAATCTAGAGTTAACCAAGGACATGAAGCCACAGTAATGTGTATATAACTTGATAAAGACTTTAAATAAATCTGAAAAAAAGTAAGTGAAAGGAAGAAAACCAGTGTATAAATTATTACACTGTGAACAGGTTAAATTCTTTCATCAAGACAGAGGGTAGATACATCAGACTGATTTAAATAAAGCTATGTTGAATAATGTTAATGAGTACTTCTTAAAGCAAAATAAGTAGGTGAAAATAAAGCAAAAATAAGAGGAAAATAAATTGGGTGTGGTGGTGCACACCTGTAATCCCAGCAGTCTCAGAAGCTGAGCAGGAGGATTGCAAGTTTAAACCCTGCCTGGGCAACCTAGCGATATCCTGTCTCAAAATAAAAAAAGCAAAAAGAGGTGGGGATAAATATAGTACAACTCAAAGGCCCTGAGTTCAATTTTCAGTACTGCAAAATGGGGGTAGGGGAAGGAAAATAGAAACCAAAATCTCCAGAAGCTAGACAAAGTAGATTTCAGGTTGTCCACACTCAGTAATAAGGGTTACAATAATATATGAAATATACAGCATTGAATTGCATAACTGACAAAAGCATAAAACAAATTGTTTTGAATTGAATATTACCAATTGAATATTACCAATATTCAACTATTGTGGGCTATTTCAATACATCCTTACAATCTTGAACTTGAATAATATAATCAGTAATGATAATAATAAAAGAACTCAATGTGCCAGGCACTCTTCGAAATGTTTTGATGTATTGGTCATTGATCCTTATTTTTTAAAAAGCCTGTAAAACTCAGTAAAATATGTTTTTCCAAAGAAGATACTCAGATGGTCAGTACGCATGAAAAAGTGGTACACACCTGCATTCCCAGCATTCTAGGAGGCCAAGGCAGGAGAATCACGTGCTCAAGCCTATGTCTCAAAATAAAAAAGAGCTGGGGTTGTACCTCAGTGCAGAGGCCAAGAGTTCAGTCCCCAGTACTGCAACAACAATAAAACAAAGAAAAATACATCTGCAACATTAATCATTAGGGAATCCAAATCAAAACCACAGAAAGATATCACTTCACATGAGGAGTGTATACAATAGAAAAGATAGACGATAACAACTATTGGTGTGGCTACAGAAAATTCGAAATCTTCACGTATTGCTGGTTGAGCTTTAAAGTAATATAACTGCTTTGGGAAATAATTCTGGCAGTTTCTTAGAAGGCTAAATGTGAAGTTGCCATGTAACAACAGTTCCACTCCTAGGTGTATGGTCAACAGTATTGAAAACTTATGCTCATCTAATAATTTGTCCATCAATGCTCAGAGCATTATTTATAATATCCAGAAAGTAGAAACACATGTTTCTTCGACCGTTGTTCAAAATGTCATTCTCAGCACCAGCTGCTGCTGGAGTGGGGACAGCTTCACCCAAGCCTCTCTCTGTGAGTCTGTGCCATTCACGGACTGCAGGTGGGGAGAGATCCGGGCCTCACCAGGAACCAGTCTCAGCCAGGAAACCGTATCATTTTCTTTGTTTTGTTGGGTTGTGTTTTATTCTCTTTTGTTTTGTTTGATTATGTTAAATCTGATGACATGAGCAGCTATTTGAAAGATAACAAGACATATTATGGTAGCCATTTTGAATTTATTAGTGGCTTGTTTCAAAGTCCTTTATTGCATTCAGTTTTGGTTTTATTGTTTCTATTCTATTCTGTTACATTTGATTTTTTACTATGTCCAAAAGTATCTGCAGCTATTTTGAAGACAACAAAATGTATTATGGTAACTATTGTTGTTTTCGTAAGGTTCTGAAGTTTCTACATTCTGGCAAAAACAACAAAACAAAACAAAAAACCTTGTTTTAGATATATCTCAAATCAGTGTGTTAGCACAAAGCAAGACAAAGGTGTTCCAGAGCCTGTGATAATCTGAAAAATGCTGCCACTTGCACAAGCCTCAGTGAGTTTCTCTGTGTAGATCCTAGAACTGATGTGTGTTTAGAAATAAAAGCCCTTCTAAGGTAAGAAGTAAAAAAAGATTAAGATGTGATATGTTTATGTACCAACTGCCCACAATGTATATATTCACTATGTATTGCAAACTAAAAAAAAAGCTTTCTACAAGGAAATTTGCCACTTTACCGAAATAAACAAATACAGTACATTCTTCTCAGCATTGCTTTATTGAATGTTCATTTTATCAAAGGTTAAAAGTATGGAGTTAGTTTCTTTGCAAGTATCCTTTTCTTGAATATATACAAAGAATATGATGATATTCTTATGAATATATTAATGAATCTGTTGATGTTCATCAGATTTTTAAATTGAGTTCAAAATTTGTCAATGTGGTGAAGAATACAGGTCATGAATATGAATATATGCTGATGATAAGATGAATGTATTCTTAGTGAATGTATTGATATTCATTACATTTTAGACTAGGTTCAAAAATGTCCCCATATGGTCAAGAGCATACCTCATGAATATGAATATAAATTTATTAAAATGTTCATGAATATATTCATGTTCATTAATTTTAAACTGTATTAAAAAGTTTTCCCAACAGGGCAGAGAAGAATATATTCATGAATATATTCATAAGGAAGATATATTTATGAATATAATCATTATAAAGAATATATTCACATTCATTGAATATATTTAAGAAGAATATATTCATAAGAAGCCTAGACCATTTTGTGACACTTTGCTTCTTACAAATTCAGTAGTTCTTAAAATGCTGCTGTAAAGCAAAATGAAAATCAGTCTGCCAAATTTTCGCTGAAATCTTCAAAAAGTGAAGAAGTACAAATTTGGTATATTCAGCGGATCAGTCTGTTTATGAATTGGATCCTCGTGAATCATTCTTGGCAAATTAATTTAGAGCCACCTCTCTCAGCAGGAAATGAATCATTATTATAGTACTATCTACTTTGGGAAAACGAAGATCAAAAATGATTATAAAACAGCTGGGCTGAGTATTCAGAAAAGAGTAACACCAAAGAAATAACTGTTTAGAAGAGTGGGCTTCAGGCTGTTATATGACCTTTAAAGGAGCAAGAGGCTCAGGTTAGTAAGACTACTCTATTTCCCTGAAAATAAGACCTAGCCAAGAAATAATCCCTAGCATTCTTTTTTCAGGATGCTTGCAAGTCCTACCCCCAAAATAAGCTCCAGTTAAAATCATTCGCCAGATGGATGCATTGAGTACATCTGTTGCAACACATGACAGACTGTATTAATTATAAAAAATATTAATATATAATTAAATATAAATAATAATATTGATTTTAATTCTTAA
The DNA here is from genome assembly GCA_004363535.1 of Dasyprocta punctata. Classification (NCBI taxonomy): domain Eukaryota; kingdom Metazoa; phylum Chordata; class Mammalia; order Rodentia; family Dasyproctidae; genus Dasyprocta; species Dasyprocta punctata. Next base: position 17,952 of record RJWM01008312.1, on the reverse strand, counting down.
AATAAGTGATAATATAAACTGTAATTAAGTACAGTATTTGTAAATTCTCAAGCGGGTGGGTTTGGATGTGAGGTAAATGCCTGTTTAGACAGATGAATTTGATACTTACTGCCAAATGACAAATTGGATTATAGAGACAATGCGTGTAAAATGTGTGCACTTGATAAATGGACGTGGTTGTGTCTAATATGAATCTTCATAATTCAATACATTGTGCATTGTAATGGCCATACTTAGTGCACTCATGTGAGATAAAGAGATGTTTTCTGAATTTTGGTACCTGCTATTTTTCGTTGCTTTTGTGTGGACTACCATGCACTGTCATTGTTTTTGTTGCCACTCCTAACTCTTTAAGTCTTCAATTAACACTTGATCTACTGGAAACTTGTGTAGCCTAACCTGCTAGAGGTCATGACTTGGGGAAAGAATTCCAGGGATAAAATTACTGATTGCTGTTACCAGTGCACTATGAGCAGGTTATGTGGGCAAGAAGTGCACATTTTAGAAGAGCTCTCTTAGTGGACATGAGAGATTGGGGCCAATGGTTCTACAGGAAATAGAGTCACAAGAAATTCAGGCTGGAGTTCAAGGTTTGGAGGGTTACGACAATGTTCCAGAGGAAGATGACATTACTGTATGTGAATGAATGAATAAATGTAGATTGTTGTACATGAAAAAAATAAGATACCCTCACCCCCCGAAAATGAGCCCTGTTGCCTATTTTGGGGCACAAGTCAATATAAGACCTGGTCTTATATTGGGGGAGATATGGTGGAGTGCCAGGCATTTTAATTCTATGTCCCTGTTTATTCTGTGTCAGATTCACATTCAGGAGACTATATGATTTAGTGATGAACAGAGGTTTCAGGGTTGGACTGTCTGGTAACTTGAGTCTTTTTATTTCCTAATTGTGGTGTAATTTGCATATAGTAAAATGCACAAATCTCAAAAGTGTTTGGGGTGATCAATTTTTATGTATATATATACATCCATATAAATACCACTCAGATCAAATGAGAACACTTTCAACACTCCAAAAATTTTATTTTGCCTGTTCCTAGTCATTATTCTATAGAGATGATTACTATTTTGTCTCCTATCACCATAGATTGTTCTACCTATCCTTGAAATTCATTTACATAGAATGTGCATCATGTATTCTTATATGTTAGACCTTTTTTCACAATTTCTGAAGTTCATTCATTGTAGTTTTGTGTATCAGAAATATATTCTTTCTAAAATTATTGTCTGTTATGTAAATACGCAATGGAGTTTTAATCTGTTCTGATTTTAGAAGAGTAAGACGATTACTGTTTATATTCTTGTATGTATATGTGTTTTGTATGTGTATGTGTGGACAAATACACAAATATTTGTTTAACAATCAAGTTCTGTTTCTGTGGTTGAGTTCATAAATGAATTGGACACTAAATGAGGAATTGTATATACAGTACTATAAAAACAATTTGTATTGTACAAACAAAAGACACTGAGGCTTTATAAACAAGATGTATAGAACTGTACAAAAAAAAGGTCATCAGTCTGAACAAGCACACTGCAGTCCTAAGTCCGAACAGTCACTAACCAGGTAGGTTGATGGACAAGAAATATCTGTACTCATTTCTCAGTGTCTGTCTTGATGAAAATAGTAACATCAATTATTGTGTATTAAACACCTATTGGATATTAAGGGGCACATTTTTCTGCTTTGAGACAAAATCAGTAAAAGAAATTTTAGCCACAATTGAAGATAAATATGGCTGTAACTAAAGGGACTATCAACTAATATTTATTAATAGATTTTAGTTTAGATATGAAATGGATACATTGGAATGGGGTCAGTTGCGCAAGGGTGTTGCAGGCTATTCAGGAATCTAGATCTGTCCTAGTAAAACACTGTGTTATAGAACAGGTTCTTGTCAGACCTTCTCTTTTAACATTGACGGCAACATTGACAAGTGGGTGCTACTTGGATTAGATTGCAAATATACTTAGGGTGTATCTGTGAGGTGTATCTCTTTTTTTTGTTATAGAATAATTTATTTTCAAAATAGTAGCTGAATATGCTCTGCAATTAACTAGTTTATTAATTGTATTTGAGAACTAAAGAGTTTAGTAGAGTTACTATTTGCAAAAGGATAAAAATTCTTAATTTCACTCAAAATGGAGGGAAACTGGGAAGTCACATAGCTTGCTTTGTGAGTACCTTACTTCATTGTGATGTCTTAGTAAATCAGAAAGAAATTCTGAGGTTTCAGACAGTTCGCTACCCAGGGATCTCATAAGTCAAGCATGCTTCATGGACAGATTGAGGGTCTGGTCACCTTGAACAGTGCTCCTTCAGAGGCTTTGCCAGCAGCAGTTCAGATTTTTCAGCCCATTTATTTAAAACAACAACGTCACACATATTATAGGTATAGCACATGGAAAAACTAAAAATACAAATAATAATAAACCTCTCAACATTTTGAGAGCTCAGAAATCACCATCTACTTCACATACATCTCTAAGCAAAAAATTAACCATTAAATGCAAAGGGATGGTAATTGGGCCAGACATTGTGAATACCTTGGCTGTATGGTATTTTGTGTGTGACATTAATTTTCTGATACTTGTACAAAGAATTCTGTCAAATGCTTAATTTTTTCATTAACTGTGCCTTGAAACTGTGAGCTCCTTAAGGTTAATACCCATGTCTGATTTATACTTGGTATGCCATACAGTATTTAGCACAATTTATTGTATTTAGCATACTTTATATTTTTAGTGATTAATCCTGGAACTGTCTTAGAAATAACCTTATTATAAATGATTATCCTAACGTGTAAAATATTTTAGCCAAGGTACTAAATCATTGGATCCTAGGTTTTTTTCTGGGGCTGGGGATTTAGCTCAGTGGTATAAGCATCTGCCTGGCAAGCACAAAGTTGTGAGTTTGATCCCTGGTATCCTCCCCCCGCCCAAAAAAAAACCGCAAGCATAGGTTTTTTTTCTGTAATACTTGCTTTTTTCTGTGATGCTCATGTTGCCATTTTGCTTGTTAATTAGTAAAGGATGCATTAAATCTTTTCAGTGCCTCTGTTAGCCTAGTAAAGATGTTCTCTTTTCCTCTATGTATCCAACTTTTATACACTAAGATTCTACTCACAGTTTGACAGCATACTGGATTCATTTCTTAGGCCTTTTCTTACCTGTGATCTTCTTTACTGTAAAATGGAGACAACATGTTTAGTGAATTGAAAAGTTTTAAATAGTTTGTGGTAGACTTGAAATGAAAGTGACACCTGTGAGATCCCTGAAAGCACACCATTCAGCCACTTTATTTTACTGATGAGGAATCTGGAGTTCTAATTACTTCTTCACTCTAACTCACACCATGCTGTTTTGTAATTGTTTAATTTAATTGTGGGTCTTTCTAGCTTGACTGTAAACTCAGTGGGAGTAGGAACTACATCTGTCTTATTTAATGCTGCTTCTCTAGCACTGAGCACAGAGATGGAATAGATGTTCTCTTACTGGTATTAAGCACATTAATAAATCAGAATTGGTAAAGGAGTCCAAACATTCAAAGGCATATGGCTGTTTAGAGGGCATCACACAGCTGGTAGATTCCAGTTCAGCACCCTAGAAGTCAGAGTTTTGTATCTACTCTGTTACTGATCTGTGGAAAATTATTTTCCTTAAGCACATACCAGAATCGGCAACTTACACATTTCTACACATTGGCTTTCAATCTGCAGAACACTGCTAACCAGCTGAGCAGCTGACCTGGAAACACCAGGGGAAATGCTGCTCTCATTTTTGCCAAGAGTCCTTTACAAAAGCCTTTTGCTTGTTTAAAAACAGTAAAAATCAAGTTTATGGAAAGTAAAGTTTCCCCAAGATGCAGTCTAGTTTTAATCTTATTTTAAAATTTAATATTTCTGAAATTTTAAGAGAGCCCCAACAATAAAATTTTTTGCCTAACCTGAGAAACCTAGACTCGTAAAGAGGTACTTAGAAACCCCCAAGGACTATTGATGTAGGGCATTTGCTAATTCAGATAGTATCTTCCAGAATCATCACAATCTTTTCAGCTTGACCTCCATTTAGGGTCCCAAATGTACTTGTTTTGCACAAAATAACATGTGTCCATGCTCGCAAAGATGTATGCTTCTCTTGGAGTATAACCCTGTGGAACATTGTGTCTTTTATCATAAGTTCTCTATGTTCACCTTTTGGTTACATAGTTATTTCTTGTATGCATGAGCTGAGTTAAGACATTTGCTGTACTATTAGAATTCAAATAATGTTAAGAGAGAACAGTAAAAGGATTTGAAAGATGAGAAGGGAATAAACTGCTAAGTCAGGTTGTGGCTTTTCTTGTTAGATGGTGTTCTATTAAGACGTGTGTATTTTGTACGAAATGGTATGTTTAGATTTTTACTTGTCATTTGTCACTTAGATAGCAGAAAGAAACACATAAATGGAAATACGTGCATCCTTTTAAAGCATATTATCTTAACACTTAAGATTTGTGCTGTTATTTGCCAACGGTGAACTTTTCTGTATACCTATAGGTTGTAATGGAGATAAATTGAAAGGGCAAACTTCCTTCTTTGTAAGACTCATGTTTTCCTTGTTTTTCTTTCAGTCTTCTATTCATAAAAGATTTGTGTTAGCACATATTTTTTTTAGGCAAATATTTCATTGAGTTTTTTTTTTTTTTAAATTAGTGAATCATGAAGAATAATGGCTGCAATTCTTGGATGCTTTGTTACTGTCTCCTGATTTTTTCCCCCCAGTACTGGGACTTGAATCCAGGACCTTCACACTGAATTATATCCCTAGTTCCTTTTTTATTTATTGTTTTGAGACAGGTTCTCATTAAATTGTCCAGGTGAGGCTCAAATTTGGCAGTCCTCCTGCCTTAGCCTCCTAGAGTGCAAGGATTATTGGTATTTGACACCAATTTGGCTATAATAGTGGTCTTTTTTTTTTTTTTTTTTGAGATAGGGTTTCACTATGCAGTTCAAGATGACCTTGAACTCACTTTGTAGCCCAGGCTGGCCTTGAACTTGCAGAAATCCTCTGCCTCAGCCTCCTAAGTGCTGGGAATACAGGCATGTGTCACGGTGCTCAGCTATAATAGTGGTTTTAGCAAATGGTTTGGAATGAATTAGTGATTTCAGCATCTCCCTCCCCTGTGTTTTCAACATTAATATGAGGTGAATTGTGGCCCTGTCTCCCCAAATTCACATGTTAAAGTCTTAAATCCATCTCACACTGTAACTGTATTGGGAGATAAGGAGTTTAAAGAAGTAATCTAATTAAAATGAGGTCTTTAGTTTAACCCCTAATCAAGTACAACTAGTGTCCTCATAAGTAGAAGAAATTAGAGAAAAGGCATTTGGACACACAGACAGTAGGCTGTGTGAAAGCACTGAAAGACTTTAGTTAATCTAGGAATTAAGGAGAGAGGCCTTTTAAAAACCCAATCCTGTTGACACTTTGCTGACCTCCAGCATCCAGAACTGTGAGAAAATAACTGTTAAGGAACCAAATTTGTGGTGTTTGGTTATGGACAGCCCTATCAAACTAATATAAGCATAATATCAAGTATCTGATAACCAGATTTACCTAGTGTTTAGTTTTCTTAGGTGTCAAAAAGATTTCATTCAAGATGATAGCTAAATACAGTTTTCTATTCTTAATAAATATATGAATTTGTTAGTGGCATTGCGGAAACTAACAAACATCATCTGTTTCCAACTGCTCATTTCTCTTTCCTGATGAAGTGCAGGCTGCTTAGTTTGACATTTTAACTCTCCGTGTTATCCCAACCTGACTTTTTCTTTTTTTTTTTTTTTTAACTAATACTCTGCTACTTCCCTGAGCCTATTCTGTTCTCAAGCAAATGAAACTGTGATTCTCAGTACACACTGAACTCATTTTACCTTCTTGCTTTTTCTCATTGTTTTCTTCCTGGACTTACCACCCTACTCTGCATAGCCAGACCCTATCCATTAAGTCATTCCACATGTATTTGAGGCTTCATTGTATGCCGGAGACTGCTAGCAACTGAGAGTGTAGTGATAAACGAAACCATGATTCTTATGCTCAGGGAAGTAGCACTCTGTATGGGTAACATAGGGTTTGAGGGAGCAAATGGGAAGTCACCTAACAAAGCCTTGAGGAGGGAAAGGAGAAGAGTTGCAGAAATGATTCTGAATCAGTAGTTTTCAGATGGTGAAGAGATTGTGGAAGCATCTGACACAATGTTTGATGTTGTAGTTTAAAGCTAAACTGTCCCCTGCAAGTCTCATGTGCTCAGAGGTAAGCTTTTGGAAGGTGACTGGATTGTAGGGGCACTGTGCTCATTGGTAGATTAATCCACTGATGTGTTCACAGCTGGCTGTGCTGTGAAGGGGCAGCATTTTCTCCCAAGAAGTGGGTCCCTGGGGCATGACTTGGAAGGGTACATTCTTGTCCCAGTTCCTCTGCCTCCTGGCGCCCATGGGTTGAGCAGCTTTCTTCCACCATTCCCTTCTACTGTGGTATTTCTGCCTTGGAGCTGGCCATTCATAGACTGAACCCTCTGAAGCAGTAAAAATAAATCCTTTCTGCTTTAAGTTATGTATATCAGGTATTTGGTACCAGTGATAAGGTGACTATTACATCTGAAGACATTTTTGACTGTCACAATTTGAGGGGGACAGTGCTATTGGCAACTAGTAGGTAAAGATACTCTAAACAAACTACAGTGCATAGGAAAGTCCCCCACAGCAAAACATTATTTGGCCCAGTGTCAGCAGTGCCACAAGTAAAGAACCATGCTGTAAGTCGAGCAGTAAAGATGAATAGGAAGCTGTTTAGTCTGGCCAAAAGTGGCAGCATTTGCAAAAATCTGGAGATGAGATACCATATGCTGCTTTAGTGCTTTGTGAGTAGTAACCAGTCTGAGTAGATCAGCAAACACCTATAAGTTTGTTCATTCAGTGTTAATCCTATATTTATTGATTGCCTTTTGTGTGTTAGGCTTTGTAAGCAGTGTTGAGGACCCAGATTTGGGCAAGGTTTCTATCTTCCAGTACTCTGCATTCAGTGCTTTGAGAAGAATCACAGCAATAAGATATGTAGAACTGTTGCAATGCTGTATGACCTGAGCAGTGTATTGTGTAAAGATCCCCAAACCTAAAAATCTACTTAGAAATCTATTTCTTGAATTTAGTTCTCAGCAGCCAGGAAGATACTGAGATATTAGAGTAGGGTGTATGTATTTGCTAACCAGATCCACAGAGATGGATAAAAATATCGTCTGTGGAAAGAGTATCTTGAGAAGGAGTGAGCGCCATGACCACTGATGAACCTGGGTTTGAAGATCTAAAAGAAGATGGTGAATCAATGATGGAAATGGGAAAGAGAAGGGGGAATGCAAGAGTTGTCAACGCTAAGAAATATGTAAATGTAACTTACAACATGAAAAAGTGTCATTTATTCCTGATTAAACACTTGATAAAGTTCAGTATCCTTTCCAATTTAGAAACAAAACATTTTTAACCTGTCAAATTTTACTAGGATAAATATTAAATATCATATTTAATATGTAATGGCATACTGGAAGCTTAGCCATAAAAATTGGGAATTGGGAATTAGAAAACAATTTTGAAATATAATATAAGGAAAGATCTGTCTTCCTGAAAGTAAGAACATGTTTAGCTATAGGAATTTTAAATGATGTACAAATTAGTTTTAAAATGAACAAGTAGATAACAAACTAGAATATAAATTCTAGAGGTACATGAGAAAGTAAGGAAAATTTTGTGCTTTTGCCAGGGGAGTATAATACTCAATTATTATCATTATTATTATTATTTTTACTTCCCTTGCACTTCTTCGGAAAACGATCTTCTTTGAGTATTTTCTTGAATGTATGCTGTCATTCTAAATTGAAGGTTTAGTCCTTTTAACAGTGTACTAAAATTCTAATCTTTCTGATATCTATTACAACTATTTCAGAATTCCTATTTTATTTTATGAATGAAAATAGGTTACTCACATTCCCAACATTGTCCCTGACTCACAATCTCATGTGGAACAGTAATACCACTTTTCATACTCTCTGTCTTGGTTACTTTTTCTTTCATTGCTGAGACAAAATACCTGATGCCCAAAATGAAGGAAGGAAAGGTGTATTTAGCTCACAGTTTGTGGAGGTTTCAGTCTATGATCAGCTGGCTCCAAGGCAGAGTGGCTCATGGCAGAGGGACAACAGTTCTTGGTGGGGAAAGACAGCAAAAGCAATGAGCTAAAAGGGAGGAGTGAGAGAGCATGCCTCTTTTCCTCCATTATATGTAGGCTACACACCACAGGGCAGATGTCACACTCACACTCATAATCCCAGCATTGTACCACGAATCAATTACAAACTCCAGAAGCCCGCCCGAATGACTGTAAGAGGCTTTGGGGATACATCTAGCCACAAACCACAACACTTCACATGTTCACTTATAAAAATGAGGGTCAGAATGGCGGGGGCTATTAAAATGATATACCCACTAGTTTCAAATCTCATTCCCATGAACAAATGTTTCACTATAATACAAACCTGTCCTGTCTTTCTGAGAGCCAGGGAAGATAAAGAAATTGTGTTATATAACCCCCTTTACCCATTGTTAAGTAATGTGAACTTTGTACCCAAAAATGTTGCGTAATATGAATTTAACCACATTTTAAATGTTAATTTAAGTTTTATCCACTGTGCATAAAGAAAATACATCACCATCTGAATGTTTTGTCTTTTTCTACAGGCTTCACAAAGGTTGTAGTAATATAAAACCAGAAACTTTATAAAACTTAAATAATTTTGAAACCAGTATCTGGGATGAGTTTTTAGAATTGAACCAGCTATTGTAGGTTCCTCTACACAGAGATGTGAATGATATGTTGGAGTCAAGAGTGATTTCTAGTATAATTTGTTAAGGTATTACTTTGGATAGAATTGTCAGGGTATGTGTCTTATAAGTAGATTCACAAGATTGGATAAGAGAATCATCATCTACTAAGACTAATATGAGAAAAAAACATACAGATAAACTCTAGTTTTAAAGATTATGAGGAAGGTGATAAGCCCCAGCAAAAGAAGCAAGATGGCAGAATGACAGAGGCAGTATCAAAGGAGCCAGGGGAAGAAAGCGTTCTAGGAGAGCGGAGAGCTGGGCATGGTAGGGCAGGCCTGTAATCTTAGCCCTTGGGAGACTGAGACAGGAGGATCATGAGTTTGAGGCCAGCTTGAGTTATATATAGAGTTTCAGGCAGGCTAGGATTGTGTAGTGGGACCCTGTCTCAAAACAAACAAACAAACCAGAAACAGCCTTTCGAGCTAACTGTTGAGAAGCCAAGACAAGAGGCCTGTGGAGTGTCATTTCCATTTCTTGACACGGAGGTTGTTGGGAATCTTGACCAGAGCAATTCCGATGAAGCACTGTATGGGGTGACATAGGTATTTTCATGTTCTCTGAAATCTGGGATGAGCCTGCCTTTACTTATCAGGCCGAGCAGTATTTTGAGCATCCAGGGCAGATTCTTTTTTATGAGATAGTTACTTTCTTAAGTTTTGGAAAATTCCATTAGGAGAACAAAACTATAAAAATTTAAAGGCAGTTGAAAGTGTTCACATCTTTCGCTTTGAAGCAGAATTGTAAGGTTTTCTATTTACTCTTCTTTGAGTGAGTGGTAGAGTAGGAATCATGTCAAATCATGCCCATTGATGAAAGTGCTGTTTTTAATGTGATCAGGTAATATTGTTGTTGAAATGGTTTGAATGAATGGAATGCCTTTGTAATTAATTTTAATCCTTTTCCAGTGATACATAATAAAAACTCACATTCAGTATGAACTAAAAATTAACATGAATCACTGGAAGACTTAAGAATTTTGAGGTGTTTAAGAGGGAATCTTTTATATGCATTGGTATTTAAAAAATATTTTTAAATAATATTAAAATTACTTAAAACCATGCTTTCCATAACCATAGAAATCTTACTAAAATTATTTTAAAAATCAGCTTGTTTCCTTAGTAAAGATATAACTAGTTTGCATGACAAAATGTATATTTCAATTTAGGGTTTAAACTGGGTCCATTTATGAAAGACATGGAGAGCATCACTATAACTTCTTCCATCTTTCCATTTCCCAGTCTTTTGTCCTTTTCTTGATTTTCAGATCTAACATGTTCTTTCCAGCCATCTGCTGCCATTTAATACAGCATACTGTTACATCTAACCTGCATTAATTAATACATTTAATACATCATACTGTCATATCTTACCAGCATTACTGCATCAACCTTCAACTGGATTGTTGCCTCTAGTCTTTGTTCCAACTCTAGTAAGAATGATGTTTCTAAAGATGCCTTCTTGGGCTGGGGATATAGCTCAGTGTCGTAAGTGCCTGCCTGACAAGTGCAAGATCCTGAGTTTTGAGTCCCAGTACCAAAAAATAAAACTAAAGGAAAGTTACTTTCTTGTTTACAACCGTATGATACTTTACTATCTCTGTAAAGGTTTAGAGACTTTTTACATGACCTATAAGACCTTCAAAATCAGAGTTGCATTGAATTTATATATCAGTTACTTGCTGGAGATACAGCTCACTGGCACAACGCCTGGCAAGTGTAAGGTCCTAAGTTCAATTCCATGTACCACAAAAAACAAAACAAAACAATTACTTGATTCTCAGTACCCCCCCAAAACAAGGAAAAAAGAAAAAAAAAAAAGATCAATTAGGGATTAACCTAAGAGTGTTGAGTTTTCAGTGTTCTAAGAAAGTATTTACTTAGGTCATATTTAATTTCTCTTGCTTTGTGGTTTTTAGCGTAGAAATCTTTGATATCTTTTGTTAGAATTATTTTTATTAATTTTTGGTACTAATATGAGTAGTGCTATGGTAAGTAGAATTAAATTTTTCAAAATTTAATTATCCAAGCCTGGCATGGTGGCGCATGCTTGTAATCCCAGTGCTCGGGAGGCTGAGGCAAGAAGATCACTACAAGTTCAAGGCCACCCTGGGCTATATATAGTGAGTTCAAGGGCAGCCTGAACATAGCAAGACCTTGTCTCAAAATAATAATAATAATAATGATAATTTTCCAGTATTTTACTGTTAGCATGTAGAGAATTGATTTTTCAAAAATACTAATCTTATAGCCTGTAAAGTTAAAATATTTGTTTACTACTTCAGTTCCTTTGTATGAATTCTCTTGAACTTCTATTTGAGCAGCCATATTTTCTACACATAGGAAGTTTTAGTTCTTTTCTGATTTCTCTGCCCTTTATACCTTTTCTGTTTTTCTCTTACCCCCTTCCCTACTAGCCTGTCCTCCTTTTTCCCTCTCTTCAATATTTCAATGGCCAGAATTTCCAGTAAGTGTGGAATAGAAGTGGTACAAGTGGACATTTGTTGCCTTAATATTAGAAGAAAATAATTCACTGTTTTACATTAAGTATAATATTGGTTGTAGAGCCGGGCGTGGTGGCACACGCCTTTAATCCTAGCACTCGGGAAGCTGAGGTAGGTGGAGCGTTGTGTGTTCGAGGCTGGCCTGGGCTACAATGTGAGTGCAAGGCCGGCCTGAGCTATATAGTGCGACCCTGCCTCAAAAAACTAGGGCTGGGAGTTTGGCTCAGTGGCTTAAGAGCCTGTCTGGCAGGCGTGAGGCTGTGAGTTCGATCCCCGGTGCTGAAAAAAAAAATATATTGACTGTAGATTTTTCATAGATGCCCATTTGTCCATTTAAGCAACTTCCCAGTTATCAGTTTGCCAACAGTTTTTATCTAAATGAAAATTGAATTTTGTCAAAAAGCATTTTTTTTACATCTATTGAAATGATGCTGTGATTTTTCTGCCGTGGACTGTGAATACATTGATTGGCTTTTAAATATTCAGCCCTGCATTCCTGGGAAAAATTTCACATGGGCAAAATGTATTACCTATATACAGTATATTGTACATAGTTGGGTTCAGTTGCCTAATGTTTTGTAAAGGATTTTTACATCAGTATTCATACCTGTATTAGTCTGTAATTTTCTTTGTTGTAATGACTTTGTCAGGTTTGTTATGAGGGTTATTCTGGCTTACTAAAACAAGTTGAGTAGCGCAGCCTCCCACTCTCTCTCTTTCTCCTTCTCTCTTTTTGGAAAGTACTAGCATTGTAAAAAAAAATTACTTCTACCTTGGCTGACATAATTTATCAGGGAAGCCATCTTAGCCTTCTTTTAAGACTTTTTTTTTGTAATTCAATTTCTGTTTTATTTTTTTATTTAAGACAAAAAAAACACAGAAAAGAAAAACAAAAAGCAAAAGAGACAAACAAACAACAACAACAAATCCAATACAATAACATTATAGGTTTACAAAACAAGGTAATAGGAATTTGACAATGGTTGTAATATTTCATATCATTACCTTCAAAAAGGTTGTTTAGATTAACAGATATAGACATGTAAAATTGATTTCATCATATGAGTATTAACTGTTCTTTTTCAATAACTAGTACATTTAGTAGTATAGTCATTTTAGGTATCTTATGTATACATATATACAATTTTATGTCTTTTTCCTTTTTTCTTTTCCCTTTCTTCTTTCCTCCTTTTCCCTATCCCAGTTACTTTTCCTCTTTGAGCAGTTTCTTACCCTTACACAGTATTTATTGTAGATTTTGAATTCTATATACTTTTTCAGTTTCTTACACTAAGGAGACAGTATGATATTAACACATGTGAGTTTGATTTATTCCACTTATGAGTATGATCTCAAGTCGTGACCGTTTACTTATAAAACTCTCCATGCAGCCTTTCTTACTAGCTGAGTAGTACTCCATTGTAAAAAAATACCACATCTCTTTTATCCATTCCTTGATTGATGGGCACTTGGGTTGTTTCCAAGATTTGGCTATTACAAATTGTGTTGCTATAAACATGGGTGCACAGATATCACTGTGGTATGATGCTTTCAATTCTTCTGGGAAAATGCCCAGAAGTGGGATAGCTGGTTCAAATGGAGTCGCTAATCCTAGCTTCTTGAGGAATCTCCACACTGATTTCCACAGTGGTTGTACCAGTCTACACTCCACCAACAGTGGAGAAGAGTTCTTTTTTCCCCACAGTCCCTCCAACATTTGTTATTGGTTGATTTCTTGATCTTGGCCATTCTTTCTGGGGTGAGATGGAATCTCAGTGTTGTTTTAATTTGTGTTTCCCGAATGACCACTGATGTTGAACATTTTTTCATATATTTATTTGCCATTTGTATTTCTTTCTCAGAGAAGTTTGTATTCATCTCAGATGTCCATTTTTGGATTGGGTCCTTGAATTTTAGAGGCCTGATTTTTAAAAATTCTTTATATGTTTTAGTTAGAAGTCCTTTGTCTGAGGGACAGGTGGCTAAGATATTTTTCCAATTTGTGGGTTTTCTTTTCACTCTGTTGGAGATTTCTTTTGACATGCAAAAGCTTTTTAATAAAATGAGATCCCAGTTATTGATTCTGGGACGTACTTCCCGTGCAATTTGATTTTTGTTCAGGAACTCTCTGATTACTTCTATGTCATCAAGATTTTTACCTACTTTGTCTTCCAGCAAGTTTAGTGTCTCTGTTTTAAAATTCAGATCTTTGATCCATTTTGACTTTACTGTAGTGCATGGTGATAAACATGGATCTAGTTTTAGTTTATGGTATAGGGAAAGCGAGTTTCCAGCACCACTTACTATAAACAGGCTATCTTTCTTCCAGTATACATGTTTGGCCCCTTTGTCAAAAATGAGGTGGCTGAATGTGTTTGTAGTTATGGCTGTATCTTCTAATCTATTCCATTGATCTTCAGGTCTATTTTGATTCCAGTACCATGCTGGAGGACTGAGACTGCGTCTTGCTCTTTTCAGTAGGGTAAAATCCCATCTGTTGATTCTTTGCAATAGTTCCGGTGCGATCTGGGTTTTGTTCATAAAGTCTTTGCCTACACCAATGTGTTCAAGAGTTTTACCTACTCTATATTCCAGCAGATTTAATGTTTCTGTTTTAATATTAAGATCTTTGATCCATTCTGAGTTTAGGTTAGTACATGGTGAAAGATATGGGTCCAGTTTTAATCTTCAGTGGGGGTAGAGTCAGTTTTTCCAGCACCATTTATTTAACAGGCTATCTTTCTTCTAGTGAATCTGTTTGGCACCTTTGTCAAAGATAAGGTGGCTTAGTGTGTCTGCAGTTGTTTCTGCATCTTCTGATTGATTCCAGTGATCTTCAGGTCTATTTTTTTTTGCCAGTGCCACACTGTTTTTTTTTTTTAATCGCAGTAGCTTTATAGTGTTATTTCAAGTCAGGAATTGTGATGCTCCCTGTCTTGTCTTTGTTGCCCAGGATTGCCTTTGCTATTCTAGGTCTCTTCTGGTTCTAGATGTATTTTAGGATTTTTTTCTCTAATTCTGTGAGATATACCGTTGGAATTTTGATTGGAATTGCATTAAATCTGTATAACAACTTTGGGAGAATGGTCATTTTCACTATATTGATTCTTCCTACCCAAGAGCACAGGATTATCTCTCCATTTTCTAATATCCTCTTCAATCTCCTTTTTCAGAGTTCTGTAGTTTTCAATGTAGAGGTCTTTTACATCCTTTGTTAGATTGATCCCTGGATATTTCATTTTTTTGGATGCTATTGTAAAAGGTATTGTTTCCCTGATTTCTCTCTCAGTGAGTTTGTTATTCGTGTACAAGAAGGGTATTGATTTTTGAGTATTGACTTTGTAACCAGCTATGTTGCTGAATTTGCTTATTAAATCTAGAAGCCTTTTGGTGGAGTTTTTGGCCTTCTAAGTAGAGTATCATGTCATCTGCAAATAACAATAGTTTAACTTTTTCTTTTCCTATCTTTATTCCTTTTATTTCTTTCTCTTGTCTAATTGCTCCAGCTGAAGTTTCCAGGACTATGTTGAATAAGAGTGGAGACAGTGGACATCCTTGTCTTGTTCCTGATTTTAGAGTGAAACATTCAGTTTTTGTCTGTTTAGTATGATGCTGGCTGTTGATTTGTCATAGATGGCCTTTATCAGATTGAGATAAAGACCATCTATTCCAATTTTCTGTAGGGTTTTTATCATGAATGGGTGCTGGACTTTGTCAAAAGCTTTTCTGCATCTATTGAGATGATCATATGATTTTTGTCCTTGGCTCTGTTAATATGGTGTATCACATTTATGGATTTACGTATGTTGAACCATCCCTGCATCCCTGGGATGAATCCATTTGATCATGATGTTCAGTCTTTTTGACGATTTGCTGCAGTCTGTTTGCCAATATCTTACTGAGGATTTTTGCATCAATGTTCATTAGGGAGATTGGCCTGTAATTCTCTTTCTTAGTTGGGTCCTTCTCTGGTTTTAAAATCAAAGTAATGCTTGCTTCCAGGAGTTAATTTGGGAGTATTACTTCTCTTTCAGGGTTTTTTGTTGTTGTTGTTGTTGTTGTTGTTGTTTTGGCAGCACCAGGGATCGAACTCACAACCTCGCACCTGCCAGGCAGGCACTTAAGTCACTCAGCCAAACTCCTGGCCCTCTCTTTCAGTTTCATTAAAGAGTTTGAGAAGTAGTGGTGTTAGATCTTCACTAAATTTCTTGTAGAATGCAGCAGCGAATCCATCAGGGCCTGGACTTTTCTTTGTTGATACGTTTTTAACTACATCTTTGATTTCATTTATTGATATTGGGTTATTTAGGATTTTTATATCTTCTTGATTCAGGTTTGGTAATTCATATGTATCTAGGAATCTGTCCATTTCTTCTGTGTCTTGCATCTTATTAGAATACAAGTTTTCAAAGTAGGTATGGATGATTTTCTGGATTTCTGCAGGGTCTGTTGTGATTTCACCCTTTCATTCCTAATTGCATGAATTTGAGTCTTTTCCTTCCTTTTTTTGGATAAGGTTGGCTAAGAGTTTGTCAGTTTTATTTAATCTTTCAAAGAACCAATTCTTCGATTCATTGATGCTTTGTATTGTTTTTTAGTCTCCAGTGTGTTAATTTCTGCTCGGATCTTTAGTTTCCTCCTTTCTACAAGCTTTTGGTTTAGACTGCTCTTCTTTTTCTAGAGGTTTGAAGTTAAACATTAAGTTGTTTATATGACGTTTACTCTGTTTTCTTGATATAGGTATTTACTGCTATAAATTTCCCTCTTAAGACTCCTTTCAGTGTCCAACAAGTTCCAGTATATGTTGTATTGTCATTATCATTCAACTGTAAAAACTGTCTTAATTTCTTCTTTAATTTCATCTGTCACCCATTGGTTGTTCAGTAGGGTCCCATCTAATTTGCTTGTGTTTATGAAAGTCTTGTGGTTTCTTTTGACATAGATTTCCAATTTCATTGCGCTGTGGTCTGATAGTATGCATGGGATAATTGAAACTATGAAATTCTTTTACATTTACTTAAGCATGTCCTATGAGCCAGTACATGGTATGTTTTGGAGAATGTCCCGTGTACAGCTGAGAAGAATGTGTATTCTGATGTCGTTGGCTGGAACACTCTATAGACATCTACTAAGTCCATTTGCTGAAAAGGTTGATTTAGTTCTAATATTTCATTATTGATTTTTTTGCCTGGTTGATCTGTCATTTTGTGACAGTGAAGGTATCGAGGTCTCCCAATACAATTGTGTTAGGGCTTATTTGATTTTTCATGTCCACTAATAATTGTTTTATATAGCTGGGTGCACTGGTATTTGTTGCATATATAAAATTATGATTTTTATCTCTTCCTCTTGGATTGTTCCTTTATGAGCATGTAGTGACCTCCTTTCTCTCTCTTAATCAGTCTTGGCTTTAAATTCACTTTGTCTGCAAATAGAATAGCTACCCTTGCTTTTTTCTGGGTTCCTGTTGTATAGAGTATTGTTTTCCATCCTTTGACTTTCAATCTATGAATTCCTTTTTTAATTAAATGTGTTTTTTGTATGCAGCATATTGTTGGATCTTGCTTCTTGATCCATTCTGCTAGTCTGTGTCTTTTTACTGGTGAATTGAGACCATTAACATTGATGATCAAAACTGGTATGTACTGACTTATCTTTGTCATGTTGTTTTTTCCTGTTGTTTGCTCCCTATTTTTTTTTCTTCCCTCTTAATTGTTTGCCTTTCATGTTGGATTGCTTCTGTTGGGGTTCATGTTGTAGTTCTTATTATCTCTTTCTAAAATGGAGTGCTGGTTTGGTGGTCATAAATTTCCTCAAATGTTCTTCGTTATGGAAGTATCTTATTTCTCCATCAATTTTGAAAGATAGTTTTGCAGGATACATGAATCTGGGTTGAAAGTTGTTTTCCTTTAGACCTTGGAGTACTTCACTCCGAGCTCTCCTTGACTTGAGAGTTTGTGCTGAGAAGTCAGCTGTGACTCTGATGGGCTTTCCTTTATTGGTGATTTCTTTCTTTTCCCTAACAGCTTTTAAGATTTTGTTCTTGTGTTGAATTTCTGGAACCTTGACTATGAAATGCCTGGCTGTAGATTTTTTTGATCATTGCTAATTGGAATTCTATATTCCTCACTTATTTGTATGTCAAATTCTTTTTCTCTACTGGGAAAGTTTTTCGTCACAATGTCTGTGAACATGTTTTTAATGTAATTTGTGGTATCTCCTGCTTGTTCATTGACTCCAGTTAATCTTAAGTTATTCTTGTTTCATCTAGCAACTGCTGGATTGATTCCGCATGGTCCCCTGCTAGTTTTGAGAAATCTTTCTTTTCCTGGCCACTAACTACAAGCCTGTCTCCAATATCTGAGATCCTGTCCTCACATTGGCCTAATCTGCTTTGAATACTTTCAATGGAGTTTTTATTCTCCTGGATATCTGCTTGAATCTGCTTTATAGATTCCATTTGTTTGCTGTGCTATGCTTCCATAATTTGCTTAAGCTTGTCTATTTTTTTTT
>RJWM01008311.1:32879-73605 GCA_004363535.1 Dasyprocta punctata | reverse complement strand
TGCCTTCTTTCTCTCCTTCCTTTCTTTACCCAGCCGAAAAGCTCCTTTAAGAGACTTAATCACACATAAGAAATCGCCTCCATTTATACAACTGGAATACTGAGAGGCTGTCCTCCGTGTAGTCTCTCCTTACACTTAAGATCTAAAAGCAAAAACAAAAAGGTTTGAAAATATTTTAATGTACAGGGAATCCTAAGGGGTTTAAATCAGAATGCAAAAGAAAACACAATTCACACTGTTTGTTACGTTCTATGCGTACATTTATGCATTCTACTATTTATTCAAAAGGAACATTCTGATACCACATACAAGTTAAGCCAAGTATCTGCTCAATGTGTCATAGGCAAGTTTTGAAGAAGCATGTTTCTGTGAATATCAGTTTAGCCCCAAAACTTGCTGTGCTCAGTAAGGGCAAGGATCTCCACCAGACTGAGCACTTTTGTTCTAATGTTGAGGTTCTAACTCTTGCCCACAATATTCCTTGTGCCTTAGGTTCCTTTGCCTGTTTCTGCGTTACTCTGCACTATTAACTCAGGTTCGTTCCCTTGTTTGTTTGTTTTGTGGCTGATTTTGGACTGAGATTTTAATGCTCAAACTCTGGTATGAGATGACAACCTTAGTTTTAAGGTTATACGATGAAGACTATTTATTCATCTATGCAACCTAAGTGTTCAAACTTCTGGTGATAGGAAGGTAAGTGGCTACATGATCAGAGTGCAGTGCATCAAGGATTGTGACAGAAGAATGCACAGGAAGAGATACGGTGTAAATTAACCACAGAACCTGAAACAAACTTCAATGGGAGGTAATTTTGTAAATTTAAATGAGCAGGAATTAAGAATGTTGGAAGTGCTTCACAGTTCTCTAGATGAAAATTAGTATTTTTGTACACCTGCAAGCTATTCCTTATGACTCAGATATGAAATACATATAGCATAAGTAGTTAGGAGCTGCGTTATGTGAAAGCCATGGGTAAAAAATTTGGAAGTTAAAATTTATTTATTTATTTATTTATTTATTTATTGTGACACCAGGAATTGAACTCACAGCCTCACGCCTGCCAGATAGGCGCTTAAGCCACTGAACTAAACTCCCAGCCCTAGGTTTTTGAGGCAGGGTCGCACTGTGTAGTTTAGGCCGGCCTTGCGCTTGCATTGTAGCCCAAGTCGGCCTCCAACTCACAATGCTTCACCTAGAGTGCTGGCATTAAAGGCGTGTGCCACCACGCCCAGCACTGTCTGCTAAAAATTTCTCAAACAAGCATTGCCTGATCAAGAAGTCAGAAAACATGGAGAATCTGGAAGGATTTGAAAAGAGTGATATGGTAAGATTCAAACTGTAGGATTCCTTTTGGATCTGTAGCAACAGTGCTATTCTGACATTTAGATTATTTAATTGGAACAGAGAGGAGAAGATTTGAGGGATATAGATACAACACTGAAGCGAATATGTAGAAACTGTGGAAGGATTTCATTGTCTAAATGACTCAAAGGCTTCTGGAAAGATGGTGGCCTCCTTTATTGAAGTAAATAATACAGGAGAAGAATTAATTCTGAGCATTTATTTAAAAGGCCTGTGGAATACCTAAGCTGGATGTCTTTTAGTGTGGTATGGTTTTGTTTTGTGTTTGTAGTACTGGAAATTGAACCCAGGACCTTCACATTGAGTTATAGCTCCATTCCCTTTTATTTATTTATTTATTTTTTCCTTTTCAGACAGATCATCACTAGTTGCTAAATTTCTCAGGTTGGGTTTGAACTTGTGATCCTCTTGGCTCAGCCCTGCTAGGATTATAGGTGTGTGCCGCCATACCCAGCTGGCAGGCAGTTCTTGAACTAGAGAAATGATCTCAGATTCATATTTGGAAGTCACTAGCGCATCTGTGGTAGTTGGCCTGTTAGCACAGGGAAGAGAGAGAGAGAGAAAGAGAGAGAGAGAGAGAGAGAGAGAGAGAGAGAGAGAGAGCAAAAGAAAAACAGGAATCAGTTAATTTTTGCAGGTTGTTCCTGACTGCCCATGATGTGAAACTCACTGTGGGAAGAGTTGAAGAAACAATCATAAACAGTAAAACCTGACCTGCCTTTGTTGTTCTTCTCTTCCTTTTTCCCTAGTCTCCTTTCTCCCTTACATTGATAAATATTTACTAATCACATATTGTATGACAGGTACAAATTAGTTGCTCATAAAAGTACAGAAACAGTATCTAAAAGGGCCCTGTCCTTTTCAAGTCTGTATTCTAATGTAGTAGCAGTCAATTAAATTGGAAAGCTACTCAATAAAGAATTACAAACTTTGATATGCTTTAGAAAAAAGTCTTAAACTCAAAGTAGCAAGGAGGATCATCTAAACTAGGATGGTTAGGCGAAGTCTCAGAGCTAATACTGAAGCTAAAACATGAAAGATGAGAAGGGGGGGTCACATAGTGATAGGATTAACAAAGGCTCAAACCAAAATCTTGGCTTGACCTTGGCCAGAAGCAAGGAAAATGGGATGGAGATAAGGCTAATGATGGAGATCAGTAAGTGCTCAAAACCATAACTTTTGTGCTTGTATTGTAGTAGGAGAGACTTATCACAGATCATACAACTAATTACTGAACTGCAATAGTATAAAGTGCTCTAACGGGGAAAACAAACAACAAAGAAAAATTGTTGTGTGAGGGTACAGAGAGGAGGTTGTCTGGAGACAATATCCTGATAGCTCAGTTTGCAAGATTTACTTGAAAATCAGAGTACTATCCTAAAATCCAAGAAAAGAATGTTTTGAAAAATTAAGATGAGCGGGGCGTGGTGGTACACGCCTTTAATCCCAGCACTCGGGAGGCTGAGGTAGGAGGAGCGTTGTGAGTTCGAGGCCGGCTTGGGCTACAACGTGAGTGCAAGGCTGGCCTGAGCTACGTAGTGCGACCCTGCCTCAAAAAACTAGGGCTGGGAGTTTGGCTCAACAGCTTAAGTGCCTGTCTGGCAGGCGCAAGGCTGTGAGTTTGATCCCCAGTGTCAGAAAAAAAAAAAAAATTAAGATGAATACAGACAGGTGAAGCAAAGAAATGAAGATGAAAAAATAATGGTCTGTGCATTGGTCAACATGGAAGTTACTGAACTGAACTAAAATTTAGGAAGTTGACTGACAAGTCTTACTGTAAAATCATTAGGAGGAAATGAGCAGTGATAATAAAGGAGAGTGAGTACAGAAAACCAAGGTGATATTTAAACTTGGGTGTCCTATTTATTTCACATTAACATTATGGTCTTAAAGCATATCCATTTTCCCACAAATGACTGAAATTCTATGAGAAACCCAGAGTAAATAAGTAGCGTAATGAAGAATAGATATTGGGAAGTAGGAAGAACATGCTCAAATGGTAAGTGGAACAAGTGGTAAGTAGAACAGGGAGGGAGGAGGGGGAGGGAAGGAAGGGAAAAGAGGGAAAAAATGGAAACAAAACTTTTGTAAATGAGGAGCAGAAGAAGGATTGAAGGGAGGGGAGGGGAATGGAGCAAAAAAGAACTAAGATATATTAGGTATAGGCAAAAATTTCATGATTAATGTGATCAGTATAAATGGAAAATGTGCTGATAAAAATAAAGTTAAAAATAAAAAATAAAGGAGCACAGCATTGTTTTAATTAATTAGGTTATGGTGAAAGTGAATAATACAACTACCAAACTGAAAGGATATGTGGATTTTTAAAGTTTTTTAAAAAGGGAAGATTTAGGGGGTTTTTCTTCCCAGAGATAAACTAGTAGTGAGGGAACTGTTGTTGGAACAAGAAAAAGGAGAGGCAAAGCCCTTTAGTATGTAGAAAGAAGTGATAACCAAAAGCAACAGGTGGATAAACTATTTGCATATATTTTACTTTGCTGCTGTTGATGACAATCTTTTCTTCCATTCTATCATCTGATTAAATGTTGTATGCATACATACAATCCTTACTATTTGCACCAATCCATTAGAATAAATTCCAAAGGATCAAAGATATAATACAAAAAGTAATATAAGAAAAATTCTCAATAAAACACAAGGAATAATTATTTTATAATCATATAGGAAGAGGGAAGATTCGACTACAGTGACACAAAAGCCAGAATTCATAAATAAATATCTCAATAAATTCAACTGTACTCAGCAGCTTACATGCCTGCCTGTCAGGTGTGAGGCTGTGAGTTCGACCCCTGGTGCCCCAAAAAGAAAATAAATAAATAAATAAATAAAAATAAATAAATAAATTCAACAATTTAAAAAATATGTCTAGCGAAAAATAAAAGTTTAAAGTAAATGAGAATTGGGAATACCATTTTGAAACTCAGCATTTCCCTACTTTAGCAAAAGCTTCTAAAGATTAAAAAGAAAAAAGAATAGTAATTCAATACAAAAAGAATGGGCAAAGTACTAATCAGTTTGCAGAAACTGCCTTTTACCTATGAAAATACATCGAAGCGAAACTAAAAATAAAGAAAGCAAATTAAAGATATTCTAGGAACCTACCGGAATGCAAAGTATCAGACGATATAATAGCACTGTTATGAAAACAGATACTGAGTTATGAATGTATTAAGAAACAACAAATCTTCTGACAGTGAATTAGTTAATTTTTTATCACAGTACAAGATATCTGAAACCTGCAGTTTAAAGGAGGACAGGTTGATGTGACCCATGGTTTCAGACAGTTTAGTCAATGAATAATTGACTCCACACAAATGGCATGGATTAAGGGCAAGCCAGAGGAAATCTTCAATACTTATGGCAGCCACCAAGTGCAGAAGGAGAAGCCAGAATCAGAATCACACCCTACAAAGGCATTTTCACTGGAAACCACCTCCTGTAGTTGAGTCCCACCTCCTAACAGCACATTCATCTATGAACTTCCTTACTGTGGATAGCACCCCCATGATCTAATCATTTTCCGAAAGCCCTGCCTCTGAACATGCAAGACTTTTGGGTAACAATTTAGATCTAAACAATCTCAGATAGCATTTGAGTAACATCTATCAAAATTAAAACTGGACATAACTTTGACCTATGAGCTCTATTTCTGAAGTTATATTTGTGCACAAGTAAAATTAAATATGATCAAGGCTATCCATTAAGTTGTTTTTGCTAGCAAGAATAAATTAGTAATATCCCAGGTAATATTCAATTAGATACTAGTTAAGTGAGATCATCATGGAATATTGCCCAGCCATATAAATCAACAAGGAAGGTCTTTATGGGTTGATAAGCAACGATTTCCAAAATACACTTACTAGTGCAAAACTAATGCAAGGAAGGGTATCATTTCTATAATACATATGTATATAACTTGAACAAGCACAAAATATTTCTGGAAGAGTATACAAGAAACAGATAATTTTGGTTCTCTCTGGAGAAGAAGACTATCTATGGGACATAAGTGGAAGAAATTCAGCTTTCTTACATTTCTTGAATTGCAAACCATGTTTGTGTGTTATTATATAAATATTAAATGCAGTTATGAATCACAGTAAGATTAAAAATGACTCCCAACATTTTAAAGACATATTTTCCAAGTATCATGCTTGAGTCAATGAAGTACAAAATATATAATGATACTTTCCACCAGTTTTAAATTATTCTAAAAATTTCCTGAACAAAATCACCACCATAATAATAGAAAAGTAATTTAGCCATGAAGATGTCTAAAACATTTTATCAGGCTGGTAAGAATTTTCAATGGGATATGTAAAAGAATACTAAGAAGAAAGAATTCTGATTTGAAATAAATAGGTGAGAGAAAATTAGATAACTAGGTATCAGATCTCTTCAGAAACACCATAGGAATATAAAGTACAACCAAAAGATACTCCTCATGTGTGGATATCAATGCCTGATAAATGCTATTACCCTATGAAGTTGTCAGAACATGGAAGTTGTAGAAAATTTTTAATCCTCTGGTTTCAGCAACATAAAAAGTGTCATAGATATTCCAAAGGCTCCATGAAGTAGCATTAAGATTTTTTCATAATTCATATATTTTTCATTCTGATCCCATTTTTTTCTCCTTCATTAGTCCCCACTCCTAAATCTATCTCATTTTTCCACTCTTAGTGATCTTTTATCTGCATGTCTTTCCCCATGATGGCAACAGCACTTGTTCACACTAAGACCAAATAGCAGCCAATTTTTTTTTCTTTTTTTTTTCTTTTTC
Source organism: Dasyprocta punctata (assembly GCA_004363535.1). Classification (NCBI taxonomy): domain Eukaryota; kingdom Metazoa; phylum Chordata; class Mammalia; order Rodentia; family Dasyproctidae; genus Dasyprocta; species Dasyprocta punctata. The sequence continues at coordinate 67,442 of RJWM01008311.1, read as the reverse complement.
TTTTTTGGTCCTTTTGAGACATTTTCACTATGCAGTTCAGGTTGACCTTGAACTAACTTTGTAGCTTCAACTGACATGGAACTCACAGTGGTCCTTCAGCCTCAGTCTCCCAAGTACTGGGATTACAGGCATGCAACACCATGTCTGGCTTATAGCAGCTATTCCTAACACTTACTTCAACACAAATCTCTTAGGGTGCAATTGTCAGTGAATGATTTCTAGTGAGATTATTGCTGAGGGCTTCAGTAGAGATGTTCTCTACCTGAAGGAAGAAAACAGAAATTGTAATTGTAATTAAATGGCAGGTAGAGATTGAGTGGAGTGGGTACATGGAAAAAAAATTTCCTAGAGTTCTCTTAAATAGAGGGATTGTTTTCAGAATGCAGCCATTCTGTGAACTTAGCATCCCATTTAGTTTGTTTCTCTCTAAGCTCTCCAAAGAAGGCTAGCCAGTCATATTCCCTGTGTCATGCTCTAAGTTTAGTGAGACATTTGGCACAAAAGATAGAACCCCAATATTTCTTGAAAATCACACTTACTGAAAAAAGTGTTTCCCCAAAATCAGTTGCATGTTTCCTTGTAATGGTGGTACATTACGTAATGATTAGAAAAGAGTAAAATATTTTAGAGATTCTTCTTGAGAGTATCAAATATATTTACCCTACAGGTTTTTAAACATATTAGCTCCTAAACAAACTGAAAATGAATAGAGTTAGAATTAGACTAAAATTTTTTATAGTGCTCACCTAAGCGGCACATTAGAAATCCTTGTTTACAAATCAGAAAAGGAAAATCATAAAAAAAAATTCCATAGGCTCCCAATAAGGCAAATGAGGTAACTACACATTTTTTTCTGTCCTATTCTTACATATGCATTAAACAGCAAGGCAACTCCACTGACTCTTCTATCACTCTTGACTAACTCACATAGATGCCCAAGGATACTTGCATCATATTTCTTATACTGTAATTACAGAATTTCACATGCTGTACCTCAAATTCTTATACTTCACAAAATATTCAGCATTGAAATAGAAACAACAGCGTAAGAAACAACAAGGAAAAAACCTGCATTTCATTTTCAGCAAGTCAGTTCACATTGTAAAACCCCTCATTTCCACATATTTATTGCTGCCCTTTGTGCTGTAGCATATAATCATTCTTACTCTATCATTTAAAAGTCATCCAATTCAATGTCTGTACCTCCTTTGACACATGGTCTTTAAGAACAGAAAATATGCTCTACCTACTCATGTATACACAGCGATGGTCATGTAGCTGATACATAGTAGCTACTCAATAAACATTTACTGACTAGCAGTACACTGGGTAAACATATAAAAAATTTACAAAACTAACCTTTCTTTAAATACTGTTTTGACTAAATTATATGTGTAATGTATACCACAATGTTGAAGACTGAGTATTGTTTCAAAAAATTACCAGTGATTCTGTTATCTTCACAGCCATCAAGTTAATCTGCTTTTGCTATTTTAAATATTGATTTTAATATTAAATTATTTGCTTGATGTAAAGTGCTATAGCTTGTGCCTAGACGTCCCCCCACAGCCTCATGTGGTCATAGGTGGGGCTTTTGGAGGTGACTGGATTTAGCATGTTGGACGCTGAGATCAAAGATGTGATGCTCAGATTGACTCAGGGTACAATGTTAGGATTAAGGGAGCCACACCTTGCATGTGAATCGTACCCCCCTCTTTGGGTAGTATATTACAGACAGAAAGAGGGCTTGTCATTTACTGCTTGTTACTTTGCTGCTTTGGGTGCCTTCTGCCCTCCATCAACTGTTTCTCCCCTCCAATGCCTGTCTGCCATGCCACACTGCCTTGGAACTAGCTGCTTATGGACTGAAACTTCTACCAACTCTGAGTCGAAATAAACCTTTCCTCCTGTAACTTTGTGTGTTGGGTATGGGTATCTTATCTCAGCAACAAGGAAAATAACTAATACAGAAAAGTAATATCAAATTGGTGACATAAATTTGAAAAACACCAAAACAGTACTTTAAAAATTACAGTTTTAACATTCAAAAGCCTATTCCTTTTTTATGTATAGACAATTTGTTGAATGTGGTCCATTCTGCAAGCATTTCTATTGCAATGATACAGCTAAATACTGTGAACTTCCCAAAATGCAGTTCGAATTTCAGTTACCATAGCATGCTGTGAAAACTAAATAAGATACAAATTTCATTACAAGAACTTCAATCCATAAATCACTATGTAAGTAATACCTATGCATAATGATAAGTGACCAATCGTGATGATGATTTTAAAGTATGTTGGTGACTGATCATTAAGCAGCTACTTATTCAGTTCATGAACAGAAAACAAGCAGTATAACAGAATCGTTTCCTTGTCTCCAAATTATAAACTCATGTGACATTTTACAGAAATGAATGATCAAAAGAAGAAGCCGACAAAGAAAACTGACAATACAGCAAAAACCCAAAGATGATGCTGCTGGAAGCAAAATTTAAATAGGATGTAAATTAATGTACAGAGAAAGAGAGGACTGGGGGTGCTGACACTGCTGCTACTCAAGAAACTTCATCTCTAGCTGAGGAACTTGGTGAGAGCAAACGTACTGACGTAAGTGAGGAAAGTTAACTATGACGAAAAGACAGAGCTATACCAGTGGAAGTGGTGCTGGTAAAAAACGTTACATTAAGGGAATTCTCAAAGATGTATAACATAACTGAGGCTTCCAAGGTAAAATGCTGGAAGCTGATCTGAATTTAAAAAGAAGTGTGCAGGGTCACCAAGGCAGAGCAAGATGCTCTCTGTACTGAAACAAGGCAAGTCCTAGCCAAGCTACTCTTGAAAATAATTTTAAAAAGAAATAAAACATTTTAATTTTTAATACATGTAATGCTTTAAACTATAGTGTACTGAATTAATATTGATGCTTTACTGTTTATTTCAATTTCCCCATACATTTATAACTTGAAGCAAAATATTTTTTATCGTTTCAGTAAAAATTATTAAGGTTGTGTAATAGTCACAGTTTTTCACATTGATTAGTCTGGATCCATTTTCTTACTGGTACAATTATTGTTATAGTATCACATTGTTGTACAACGCTGGAATTGTCTGTATATGAGGTTTATTTTTCAAATATGGTTGTCATCAAACTGAACTTCCTCATCTGGTAGTAAACATGGGCAAGAATAAGATTATTCCACAAATTTCTTTAGTTACTTATAAGATTATTAACAAGTTGTTGCTGCTTCTAAATTTCATACATCCCTCAGCAAAAGAAGACAAAGACTCCTGTCACTGCAAGTGTACTACACTGGAAAGTGAGTGGCTCACTCAGGTGAAGTATCCCCTATGGTTTTTTTTATCAGCAACACAAGTCTGTACAATATCTTTCCTGAATGTGGGTAGGAGTTGTGCCTTGCTTCCAATCAGCAGAATATGTCAAGTCTTCTTTGATGAGGTTATGATACATGCCAAGGCGATTTCTGTGATGATCTTTTATTAACAGGATTCCACTTTAGAAGACTTTATTTGTCTTCTTCTGGACTTGAGGTAAAATGCCATACCATGAAATGCCAGTGAAGAAGGCAGCCTTTAGGAACCAAGCCCCAAGTAAGCCTAACACAAGAAAATCATTTGTGGAGACAACCAGAGTCATTTTGGATGCAGGTTCTTTCACATGCAAAATTCCAGATGAGAATAGCCCAGTCCACACCAAGAAGTCTAGAGAGAGCCCTGAAGAGGAACCAACAGACTCATACTCAGACAGATAACAAATGGATTAAATTTCTGAAACTGTGGGAACTAGTTATATGACACTAGAAAATTAATATAGCAGGAACAAAATTTTTGATTCACATTTTTCCCTTCAAAACTGTAAATATGGCCCCAGGGTCTTCAAACATTTGCTATTATAGAAGACAAAAATTCTGAGGTCAGTTAAATTTTTCCACTTGCTTTATGGAAAGACATTTTCATATCTAAATAATTGTGGAAAAAAATGCAAGAGGACAATAAATGTACCAGGAAGTATTAAAGTGTAACTACTCTTCCCCATACTTTTTATATTTATTTCTTTTATTCATTTATTTTATTTTATTTTATTTTATTTTATTTTTTATTTTTGGCAGCACCGGGGATTGAACTCACAGCCTCACACCTGCCAGACAGGCACTTAAGCCACTGAGCCAAACTCCCAGCCCTAGTTTTTTGAGACAGGGCTGCATTATGTAGCTCAGGCCGCCCTTGCACCCACGTAGCTCAAGCCGGGCTCGAACTCACAATGCTCCACCTACCTCAGCCTCCTGAGTGCTGGGATTAAAGGCGTGAGCCACCACGCCCGGCTATTATTTTATTTTATTTTAAAGAAGAGTTTCTGGGATGGCATATTAGATTACTGTTTCTATTTCAAATTTTCTGATCTCCCATTCAAAATAATGTTTGTACTCAAGAAATTCCATTATTTTTAGGTCTAATTTCCATTCTCTGCCCTATTGTTGTCTCATATTCTAAAACCTCTGTACCTTTTATTGTGCTGTGGGTGAATATCATTTCTGCGATATACTAGGAATTGCACATGCAGTTTCACTGCTGCTTTTAACTGCTGTATTTACACAACAAAATTTGATCCTGACATTACATTCATCTGACTCTATATAAACTATTTCTCCCCATCACGACATCTTCTGATTTCATCAATCTCTTTCTGTTTCAAAATCATGTCTTTTCTTGGTATTGAACATACTAGTGTATGGCCATTCCACATGGAACATGACTGATCTTGTCTGAAGATACAAAATACTGTATTTTTTTTTATTACAGTATGTACTGCAGTGTTAGTTGAGTGAGTCTTTCCTTTACTTGATAGAAAGGGATTTTCTCTCTTGTTCTACATTTTTTTGCATGTCCTGTTCCCGGCCAATGTTGAGGATTGAATCCCGAGAACCTTACATGATAGGCAAGCACTTTACTACTGAGTTATATGCCTACATTCCTAGCTCCCAGGTACTCTTGAGTGAATAGTGATACATCTAGTTTTGTACTTGCTAACTGGAGAATTATAGCTTATGCAAGCCTCTATCCACATGGATAATCCTAAATTTCCCAACTCTGCATCCATAGTTTTATAAAACTAAGATACCAGCCCTTTCAGCAAGTTTTACCTACTGTAACTCTGCTGAATCAAGGCACAACTCTTTTTTACCTCCTCTGATATCTTCATATAGCAGTAGAGCACATGTATTAGAAAGAAAGGCTATAGAATCTGGTGGGCTTAATGCGTGGTCCAAGTTTCACTAGCATGTTGTTTAAATTCTCTCAGCCTCAGAATTCCTCTAAGTAAAATGTGAATAATACAAAATCCCGACATGAGTATGGAATGGATCATGCGCATGTAGGGTTCAGCACAGAAGTTGATACTTAGCAAGCATACAATATTAGTCTTTCCCTAATTTAACTGTTATTCTAGTACAGAAAACCGAACTATTCTGAATATATTATTACCATGATTCTGTTTGCCTCCACTCTGTCTTTGTTTAGGAAGAAGTGTTTCCCACAATCAAATGCCTCTCACTGTTCCATGCTACTTTTCCGAATCAGGTTACTGTTTCTGATTCAATGAATAAAGAGATAGTGAGGAGGGGGTGAAGGTAACTGCAACTTAGATGATTTTGAAAACTGGTCAATGTACTACGTGAGACAAATCAGTTTTCTCATCACCATATACCTGGTGTTTCAGAGTAGGAGGAAAGAGGTATACCGGTACCTCAAGTGGTGTCTTCAATTTCACAGAATGTTTAGTTATTTTAGATTTTGAGAAGAGTGGACATTTCTTAAAATTCCATGTTTTGTTTGACTGAGTTGGCTTTGGCTCACGTATCTCTGGCCATTAAAGCACCATTGCCACGCTACACTGAGTTCCAGAACTGAACACAAAGCTGCCAGTTGTACACATACATGGAACTAGAGATCCCCTAAACGCAACAGCTGGTCCTGTACCTGAGAAACTGCTTCCTCTACTGTGGATCCTGTCTCAGTGAGGCTCACCATCACCCACCCAGTCAGCCAAACTAAGTATCTCATGGTAATTTTTATTCTTTCTTCTACCACAATTCTATCTTCAGTCACTCAGTCAGTACTGCCCTCGTCTCTACTGTGCCTTTTCAGCCCGATTCCCACTTTGCCATTCATACCCGCTTAGATCTTAGTTCTGTACCTCACCACTTTTCACTTGGGCTATTGTTAAAGTCCCTGAAGTGGTCTTCAGGTCTCTACAGTCTTGACTCTTCAATAAGTAATACTCATTGTTGCCAGAATTATCCTCCTCAAAATGCAAATGTCATCATGGCAGTACTCTTGTCAAATACTAAAAAGGATTCCCAGTCCTAGATACCTGTGAGGTACCTAGATGTCCCCTCAAAGCCTCAGGCAGTCAGAGACGGGTCTTTTTCAGAGGTACCTCAATCTAGAGTGTGTGATGCCAGGGATTAAGGATGTGTGATTACTAACTGAGTCTACTGATTGGATTGGCATAGTTCTCGGTAGGATAAGGCTGCCTCACTCTGGGTGTGAGCGCTACCTGCCTTAAGGCTGGGTAGCCTGGATGGAATACAGGGACAAAAAGAGGGCTGGTGTTATCACTCTGCACGTGCTGCCTTTCACTTCTTCCTGCATGAAGCGTTTCTCCTCTGTGATGCTCGTCTGTCAGGCCACCTTGCTTGGAGTCAGCCCATTAGGAACTGATATCTCTACAAACTGCGAGCTAAGAAAACCTTTCCTCCTTTAACTTTGGATGACGGGTATTTTGTCTCAGCAATGAGAAAATTAACTAAAATATTTTCTGCCACATGTGAATGCTACCTATCTACTGTGGTCTCTCCACTACAAGCCTCACAGCCACCCTCCAACCACATGTAGCACTTCTGCATCTCTCCAGGTTAGTTTTCATTTCTCTCAGTCTGGAGGACACTAGGTTGCCAAATGCCTTCATCAACCAAGACCTTTCTCTTACACTGTTCAAATCGCAGTATAGTGGTCATCTTTATGAAATGATTCTAAGGAAAACTGGATCACCAAAAATTATCTTCTATACATTCTCTGTAATTGCTCCTTTTATTTATCTTTTTCTGCTTTTTATTATGACTATTCATCATAAACTACTCTTGAAAAATAACCTTGTTTTCTTTACTCTCCTCTTGTACAATCTGCAAAATGTTTTTTGCACATAGTGGAAAAATTATCGTTTAGAATTATCAGATTTAAAACATGCAGTATGTGAGTACTGCTTTAGGACTATTATTAAAGCATGAATATAGAATAGTCATTTTACAAAAAAATAAAAATGAATAGAACTATGACATTTCAGTTTACTTTTAACAACCTCTAGTATTTTAGGGTCATTTGATCTGCATGAATGGCATGATAAACTAGGTGAATTTGAGTTTACAGGGCATAGACTGGTATTTTGCATTGTAATTATAACTAATTTCACATTGTGCTTGATAAGCAACAACTATGAACTTAACTATACTGTGGGTTTTTTATTTCTATAGTTTTTCATGTATCTAATGCTATTTTTACTTGTAGACAACATAAACCTTTTTATTCATCTTGTATGGACTCAGAAAGACTACACCATGTACAAGAAAGAGTAAGAGGCAGAACTAGGATTTCAGTTGAGTTTTTAAAAACATATCATTATTTCAAACCCACTGTGTTGTTCTTCACCTTTACTACAGTTTACTTTTGTTTACTTCTCACTATCCCTAAGAATCCTATTCTCTATCTATTAGGATGTTTTTGAAATTCATTGAAGGTCTATGGAGAATGTACTAACTCAATGAGGTGATCATAGAATTTATTGGGACACATTTTAGAGCAAAGAGAGGTATTATTAGTAATTACCAGAGAAGCTAAATATACAAACTGGGACTATCCTTAGAAAACTCAAATATACATCTGTACACCAGACTTAAAATTAAATATTCCTTTACCATATTAAAGTACAAGAAGTTATTTATGATTTTTATTTTGAAGTACCTATTAGCCTGCATTAAGAAAATGCATTTTATATTAATGATACTTTCAAAATTGAAATTTAAAGTATCTTAAAAAATATCTAATTTGAAACAAACTATGAAGTATTTATATTTGAATTATGAGTGAAAATCCTACCCCTCCTGCCAAAACAAGAAAAAAATAAATATATGTCCATCAATCATCGTACTGAAAATAACAAAAATCTTAAGCACTGCTATGTACTGAACGTTTGTGACAAAATCTTAACCCTCAGTGTAACAGCTTTAGGTACTGGGGGCTTTGGAAGGCAGTTGGGTTATAAGAGTAGAGACTTCATGAGTGGAATTCGTGCACTCATGAAAGGATCCCAACAGAGCTCATTAATGCTCTTTTCATTGTTTAGAAAATAGAAGAATCCATGAAGACGCGCCCAGGATCTGCCAGCACTGTCATTTTGGACTTTCCAGTATGCGTAACAGAGATATCAAGCTATATTGTTTAAGCCAACCACTCTATGATAATTTGCTACAACTGCCTAAATTGGATTCTGTACTTAAAGTGGCAAATGGTCATATAATTAAAAATCGCAATATGTAAAAGCAACCTTGAATCTCTGGCATTTCCAACATCTTTTTATTGTGTGCTTTTGCTGGTACACTTTTCTTCTCTTTTTTGTAATTAACAACTTTAGAACCCAAAAGAACAAAGCCACAAGCTATAGAGTGATTTACAAGAATATCAAGAAATAACTTTGTTTTTAGAGTTCAGTTATTTAAAGATATTTTGTTCTTTAAGGCTTCTAAAAGATTCTTCTAATGAGAAATCAGGTGTCTCAAATCCTTTGTTACCAACTGCCATTACGCCAACATACTAACTGATGGCAAAACTGTGCATAAAACATCAGGAATATTTTCATTCTTGGGATGCAAATCAAATGTGTCTGAATTTCCTTTGGCTGAATTTCCACTTTGGAAAAGTCATTTAACAATAAAAGTACAATTCAAATGCTCTGAGAACATTTTCTAATGTTTAACAATTAAGGAACTTCCTTTTCTGATTTTATAACAGTTTCTATTAATTAATATAACTCAGATATTTTTTCACCTGAGCCTTACCGCTGATGACCTCATAGTGTACATACACTTTACTCTCTGGTACTGACTTGATACCTCTGGAAAAAGAACTGGTTTCATACTTCAACATAATGTTCTTCAAGACAAAAATTGCCAGTCATTTGCAGCATACAGTGGCCTGATGGTTAAACTAAATCTCACCATGGTACAGGAAATGAATCTGGTTCTCAGGCTATAACTGGTTTCTAAAGTTTCTGTGTGAAGCAAGTTTTTTCTTTGGCATACATATGATATGTTACATTAATATATGATTCTGTTTAGTATAGCCTAGTAATCCATAACACATATAATTTTACAGGAAATAAATTCAACATAATCATAGGAATTTTCTAGAAGTTCTTAAGTCATTAGCAAAAGAAAAAAAAATGTTTACACAACACCCCTCCATTTGTCATTTCCTTTCCAAGCTTCAGTCAATCATGGTGAAAACAGTTAAATGGAAAGTTTCACAAACAAACAATTCAGAATATTTGTATGTCATTTTAAGGGTTACTTGAGACAAGAAATGTAATGCCATGATGGGTGATCTGATCACCAAGACAGGTAGTGAGTAACTAATGAGTGGGTACCATATACAGTGTGGATATGCTAGACAAAGGAATGATTTACATTCCAGGCAGGAGAGAGAACTGTTGCAAGATTTCACACTGATTAGGATGCCTTGTCCAGCAATGATGGTGAAGGATGACAGTAGTGGAACACTCCAGCTCAAGGACTGCATCACTTACCTCACTTCATTTTAGACCTCACTGCATGAAGAATAGAGGTGAATACAGAACAAAAAGATATTTCAAGAGAGAAAACAGTAGAGTGACAGAACTTTTTCAAGAGTGTATTTTTATAATTGTCCCATTTTTGTTATCTTCATCCCTTTCTCTGACTAATTTATAAGTTAAGCTTATCATAGACAGGTGCTATCCAATTGCAGGCATCCACTGGTGTTTTGGAATGTGTTGTTCATAGAAGGAGGTCACTGGTGAGTAATGTATCAATAACTACACGTACTATAAACACACTTGTATGCCACTTAAAAGAGACACAATTTAAATAAGAATACATAAATGCTAAAAGATAGTAATAAATATATCTTGAAACCACTAAACAAAAGAAAGCTGATATTGCTATACAAATATCTGACAGACTTTCTATTGACAAAGGTCAATAAAAATTAATATAAATTAAGAATATTTCAAAATAATAAAAGTTTCAATTATAAAATTAGTATAATACAGTCATGCATCACTTAATGATGGAGTTATGTTCTTACAGACGCCTCATCAGGTGATTTGAGCATTGTAAGATCGTCACAGGTAATTATGCACACCTAGATGGTATACCTATTGCACATATAGGCTATACCATGTGAGTGTGTGAATGTGTGTGTGTGTGTGTCTGTGCATGTGCATAACAGCCTACTGTTACTAGGGCCATGATGAACCAAACAATGTGTAATTAAATCAGGCACAAAAGGAAATGGCATAATGAAGAGACCCAGAAAAAAAAAGATGTATGAGCCTGCTGATGGTATAACACAAATGATCACATTTCATTTTACAATAAACGTTTCATGAATAAAGGGAATAGTGTTACAATAATGATAAAAAGTTTCATATAGTAAATATACAAAGTAGCCATTTATTTTCATTGTCAAGCATATAACATTTTTATACAACTAGTCAGGGGGATATGTTTGCTTACAATAGCACCACTATAAACATATGAATAATATGTCATACTACAGTGTTATTAGAGTGAGAGCATCACTAGGCAATAGAAATTTTTCAGCCTCATTGTGATCTTATAAGACCATTGTCCTAGATGCAGCTGATCATTGACCAAAACATCATATGTGGCTCATGGCTGTAATCCCAAATATGGCACAAAACATAAAGGAGGAATAGACATTTAAAATGGAAATTTTAAAACATCAATATCCATCATTTCAGATAAACACACACACATTCAGTAAGATTACAGATATAAACAGTGTTACTATACCTACAACTACATGAACATATTATACACTGTATGAAAGTGGCAAAATATGTATTTTCCCATTGAATCTATAATTTTGTCTTTATTGACCACCTCCTAGTACACAAAACAAGTTTCAAAAAATGTTAAAGACTTCAAATGGCTTATATTTTCTTATCCCTGTGAAACTAATCAGAAATAAAATTTAACTTAACAAATTCCAAGATATTTAAAATTAAACTGAATTTTCTGAATAATATGTGAGTTAAAAAGAATTCCTAATGAAAGTTAGGAGGTATTTTCAACTGAATGATTATGAAACTACAAAATACCAAATTGTAGGATAAAGTTAATGCTGTGCATAATGGGAAATCTGTAATTTTAACTGCATATAGTAGAAACAAGAATGTTTGAAAGAGGATAAAAAAGAAATTAAAATGGATTATGTACATGCACAAGCTCTATACAAGGAATGTAAACATGTATTACAAACATGTACTAAGGAAAAAAAAAACAGTGACCTAAGAGTACATTGTAACTGATATAAAAAGGGAACTAGGTTAAAACCAAAGAAAACAGAAGAAAAGAAATAATAAGGTTACAAATGGATATTACTTAAATTCTAAAAACATAGAATCAGGATTGTAGACATAATGTAAAACATAGAACAAGAAAACTAGATAATACCATAGATGAAAATATAGGTGATGTAAGGTTTGTCTATAAGTGTTTAGACACAATACCAAAATGATGATTCATGAAAAAAATCGATTACATATTTGGGCTTCATTAAATGATAAACTTCTCTGAAAACACATGTTTAAAACAATGGAAAGACAAGTCACAAGCTGGGAGGAAGTGTTTCTGAAAAATATGTATCCAAAATATATGAAGAGCTCTTGAAACTTGACAATAAAAGTCTGAAAAAGCCACACACCACATAATTCCAACTATATGACACTCTGGAAAGGTGGCAAGCATCGCTATGTTTAGAACGTCAGTGCTTCCTATGGGTTGTGCCAAAGAGGTAGCAGAATAAACAGATGGAGTGTGAGGCATTTCTATAGTAATGAAAGTAACATATGACATGTATTACCGGTATATACCAGTGTACATAATGTTGGATACATGACATTACACACTTGTTAAAACTCACAGAACTATGCAAGACAAAGAGTGAGACTTAATATGAGCTGTGGACTTATTTGATAATACCATGTTAATGTTGGTTCATCAGATGTAGCAGATGTACCACACGAAAAAAATGCTGGCAGGTAAAGGATGAAGAGCAAGGGAGGGAGAATTCTGTACTTTTTGCCTAATTTTTCCTGTAAACCTAAATCTGCTGCAAAAATAAAGGCTATTGATTGTTTAAAAAATGTATAGCCTTTTTTGGTGTGAGGTACTGAGGAATGAACCCACAGCCTTCACATTGAGTTATAGCCCCAGCATCTTAAACAATTTTATAGTTTAAAAATTAAAATACTAGAGTCTTGCTAATTTGCTAAGCTGCCCAGGCTAAGCTAGAACTTGTTATCTTCCTCCTTCATCTTCCCAGAGTTACAGGGATTCCAGGTGTGTACCACCATGCCTGCCTATAGCTATGATTTTACAAAACATAAAAAGAAAATCAAGACAATGGATGATACTTTTTTGAAAAAAAAGAATTGATGCAATTTATCAATATTGATCTTATAAAAATAAAATAATCAGTATAACTACTGAAAAATAATGAATATCACTAAAAATTACATAGGAATTTAAGGTTATTACAGAAAATTTTATGTCACTGAATTTAATATTCCAGGTGAGTCAAATTACTAGAAAACTTTACCCAAAGCAGTAGATAATCCAAATTATTTCACATCTATTAAAAGAGAGGAATCAGAAACTCCCACAAAAGAATTCTCTGCAGGCCCAGCTGACTTTACTAGTGAATTTTTCCAAAATTTAAGAAATAAGATGAGCTGTAAAGAGACTCTTCCTGAATTGTTTTGACATTCGAAGTCAATAATATATCTATTTCACTGTGCTAATAGAATAATAGGAAAGGAAATAAGGGTAATCTCAATTTACTTGGAAAAGATTTTTTGAAAATTTCACCACTTTTTCAGGATAAAAATTTTTGGCAAGTTAGAAATAGTTGGGGACATCCTTAATCTGATACAGTATCTACAAAAACCCACAGTAAACATACCTAATGAAGGAATACAGAAAGGTTCCCCAAAATAAGGATGAGACAGATCCCTATCATATTCACATCTGTTCATCATTCTACTGAAGTCCTAAATTTGTGTACAATAAGTCAAAGATAAAAACATAACAGGACTGGAAAAGAAATAAAAGTAGTATTATTGAATAAATACAGTTATCTAATATTCTTAACAGATCTACTAACTCTCCTCCATAGTGAACAATATTATGTTTGTAAAGAAATTTGTAACTAGTTTCAGTGAAATCATATTTGAGACATCGGAATGAGTTTGCCTTCAAAGAACCATACAAGCATGAAGAATTCAGGACTTCAGCACAGGGTAACACTATGATCAGACAGATATTAGAACACATTAAGGTACTTTTATTTCCAGAGTTGGCTAAGTACAACTTTTCAGATTTGTGCATAGTAATAACCTGACTTTTTGAGAAGACTTCAAACAGTTAAACTGCTTTAAGTTTGCTGCAATATGTTGAAATACATGAGATGTCTTAAAATATGAGCAGTGAGAGATACCTTCAAAGATTCATCACAAAGAAAACAAAAACAAATTTAGTTTTTGTTATTTTTGGGAACTGTATAGATTCTGAATTATTTCTGAAAAACAAAGAAAACACTGTGATACTTCAGGCTGTGTGCTTACATTGCTCTGCAAAGCAGAAATGTCACTAATGGGTATCTCTGAAGTCAGGACTGAGGCCATGGTATTCATGTTCATTTATTAATGAGCTCAGATCAGGGCTGTGCATTTAGGATGTCAAGCTTTTGTTAAAAGAATGAAATTTTCAGTACTGCTAATTCCTTAAAGACCAGACTAAGAATATCATCCTAATGCATGGTCTCCTCACCAGTAACCCTCTTTCATATGCCTGGGATGAGTTTGGAGGAGACAGTTTAAGCAGAGGAACTGCCAGTCTTCCATCAATGGCAAGAGGAAAATGAAATGCTGAAAAAGAATTACTGCCAATATATGTGCACTTTTGGTCACTGCTTTTTGATGAAGAAAGTATTGTGCATAATAACTTGAGAATGTGTTTAACATAAATTATATTTGCATGGATTATGTTTATTCATATGGTCAGATACATAATGGATGGCTTGATAAATGGCTGATTAGTCTTATAATCAGTCCAAGAGGGAAGCGCTTCAAAAATTTCTCTCTTGGGGGCATCTGACTTTCTAGATAGTTTCCATTTGCTTTTAAACAATAAAAAGAGTGTCAGATTTGGGAATCGAAACAGCTGAATCCCAGCTTCCAGTTTGCAATCTGAGCATCGCCTCCTCTGGCTAGGCTGTCCGGGGAAAGTTGAGAATGGCCCATGACGGACTCCACCATTCCCAGAAGTGCAACCATGTGGTCAGCAACAACGACAATGATAAAATAGCCCATGAAAAATGGGGACAGTCATAAAGAACATATGCTCAGGAAAACCATGATTTCTCTCTCCAGTGATGATAGGAAAGCAAAAGATTTCTGATAAGCAGAAAGAATGACTGCTTGTGCCAGCATTTAATTTAATTTCATTTAATTTTAATCCCTGTGTTTTGATGATGAGAGTATTGTTTGAACCTGAGACTCACCGTGACATGTTCAGATGTGGGACATGCTCGCAATATCAAGGGGGCAAAGATGAAACACTTCTCTGCTGTGAGGTAGCTTAGTTCGATGAAATTAGCCTTATTTCTACTTAACGTCTTGCCTTAAGAATGTCCCCATATTGATAGTTAACTCAGTCTTCAAACTGACCTATGGTCTCTTCTGGGGGATTTGTCCTCACTGACCTTCATATTCAACTCCCAGTCTGGATGTTCCATCCTCTTAAATCTTCCCATATCAACTTGTCCTCTTCCATATCATTCTTCTCACTGCATCATGATAGGCTTTATACCTTGCTTGGTCTCTCATACCATAATCAATTTCGGAATAACACTGTGGATAGTTTCTTTTCCTGAGATACTAAACAGAAAATAGCTTCCTATTTGATTTTCAACTAATGGTGAATAAGGGAACAAAATCCTTACAAAACAATTTACTTCAATTATATTCCAACGCAAGTATCCCTATTGTTTACTGCCCTTGATTGGAATATCAGTTAGCCTTTGCTGTTGCCATGATGATAAACTCTTCTCAGAAAAACAAATAAAACAGATTGTATAAAAAAGACTATGACAAATTTTTAAAGATTTCATATAATGTAAACTTAAGTGTCTTCTTGTAGAATGTTCAGATATCAAAATTGTCTCACTGAAACCTTAAATCTGTGGTTAGCTGAGTATTTAATACTGATGTTTCTCATAATATAATAAAAATGATTTGTATTCTCTAGAAAATAGAAAAAACTAATATAGATGTGTAATGGTTAATTACAACATAGGAAGCTAATACAATACAGCCTATAGCAAAAGAGTATAATAATTAAGAGAGAGAAATTAAAATAGCATAGAAATTTCACCTTTATCTCAGTTACTAGGCAGGAATGACCAATTAGGTCAGGGAGTATGTAATTAGTTTTATGAATAATAAAGGTGTTTCTTCATTATTAAAGCTATTTCCTCATGATATAAGTTCATTATGTTATAAATAACATGCACTTGCTTTCTGCAAATATGAACAGTCTTACAGCTTGAAGTACTGGGCTTGAAACTACTGTCCTTTAATAAAATGCCTTACTAATTCTTTTACTTCTTGCTTTTTGACTTCTTTTTCTTCAAGCTGTTAACATCCCTGAGAAAATATATTTATTTAATGAGTACATAAGCTATTCTCTATATGCAGAGTACAATTAATTCTACCTACTGATATTTAAAAACAGAGTAAAATCTCAGGTCTTTTTTTGCAGTTTTAATATGAGCTAAGCCCAAGTAGGAGGATTGAACAATACAGTTTGTGTCAACACAAACATATTCTTAGGAATATAGACTTAGCATCAGTATCTGCCACTTTAAGAATTAAAAAAAAAAAAAACTAGCAAAAGTTTTACTTTTTGACTTTTGCTTCGTTTCTTGTAGTACAGGTTGGTCTAGAATTCACTACATATCCCAGGCTGGCCTGTAATTCACCACAATCTTCCTGCCTCAGCCTCGTGAGTACTGGGATTACAGGTGTATGTCACCATGCCCAGCTACTCTTTGATTTGTGAATAGTCCTGTGATTAGAACTGACTCTCATTTGCTATTTTCTATATTTTCAAGCTTCTTTAAAATTTAACTTTTTCATTTTTTTAAATGCTTATGTTAATTGTGTAACAATATAAGAATTCCAAAGTAAGAACATTCAACTCGATATCTTGCCTTGGTGAATGGTATATTTGATCTGCCACCCACTTGCTAAGCTTGGCTACAACAAAACACAGATGTGGCAGCTGTGGGATTTTATAATGCCACTAATTGTGACTGACGGCCTAATTAAAATGGGGTTGGAGTGAGGGTAGGGTGGGTAGCTTAATGTAGATGATTTGCCTAAACTGAACCTCCCATTAACCTCATAAAGCAGCTTGCAAATTTAAAAGGCAACATTGAGATTTCTTAAAATGTGTTTACGTTCTATGTATTTTATTGTATAGAGGAATTACTTAATAGGTATTTCAGTATGAGGCATGATCAAAACACACTTTGAACTGTATTACAAAAAAAGATACACTGCGATTGATTGATGCCCCTCAAAATACCCACTTTGAACATCCCTGGTATTCTTGCGACTTTCTGAAGCAGTCCTGAAAGCCCTCTTTGTATCTTTTCTACCTGAAGTCAAAAATACAGTGACTACTGCTGCGTAACATCCAATGGAAAGTCAGGCTCCTTCAAATACTCAGTTGTGTTCATCCTCCTTATGCACTGGGTACAGCACCCTGCAACTTCTGGCCATTCCTCAAGTGAAAAGGACCATACACAGTAAAAGTTTTCAATCAGTTCAGGCATCAAGGCAGCAATGACTGTACAACTAAAGACATTCATGAAAGAGGAATTTCAGAACTGCTTCAAAAAAAGTGTCGAAATCAAGGAGTTAAGTATGTGCAAAGTGAGTGGGAGTATTCTGAGGGGGAATAATGACAATGTGTCTTACCGTAAAAAATTATTTAAGATACACAAATTCACCATATATTTTGATCACACCTCAATATTATCAAACTGATGACCAGCGAATGCACATCAATATCCATGATTAAAACAGGCCACATTGTGACATGCAGCAGTAAGTCAAAATATTGATTTTTTTCAAATTTTGCATATTTTACCTTTAGTTAGTTCTTGATCAATTGATTAATTGATTGACTGGAGTATTGGGGTTTGAAAACAGTGCCTTTGCACTGAGGTACATCCTCAGTCCTTTTTAACTTTTATTTTTAGATGGGGTCTTGTAAAATTGTCTAGGCTAGACTGGAAATTGAGACCCTTCTTCTTCAGCCTCTCAAAGTGCCCAGATTAGGTACTACTGCAGTCGGCAAAAATGTTTTATAAAAGAGAGTCTTATAACTTCACTGAACAGCAATACTTCCCAAAACAGACCTAAAAATTTCCTTACATAAAATAAAAACCTTAATGTTTAAAGACCTGACTTGTCAATATATAATGGTTCAATCATTTAATAAACATGTGCAATCAACATACTTTCAGCATCATCTATAAGGCAGACAGATTCTATTGACAATGTGTGCCACTGCTTCAGGAAATCTAGTACATTTGATTAATCGATAAATTCCTAGAAAAAAGCTGGTATCTACATATGATGCTACACAGTGTCTAATAGTGTTTCCCAAATATGTGTTACAGAAAAGAAGGCATTCTGCAAAATGAGAATCTGGGGTCACATACATTTGAGAAAACTCTATATGAGAAGATTCAAAATGCCTATTACTATTCTTCACCAGGAGATATACAGTTTATAAAATGTAAAACAAAATTCTTCAAAAATCAAGAAAATGCAAATTATAATAATGGTAAGGCACAATTATCTCACTGATGATTCAGGGTTGATGAACAAAAAGATAAACTTCAGGGTTGATGAACAAAAAGATTCAGGGTTGATGAATAATGATAAAGTGCAGAAATGAGCTTGTATTCAGGATAGACAGGCTTGTTTGTTTCTTCTGTAATTGGATTCCAGTTTTATGGCTGGAATTATATATCAAACATATGATTACTTCTGTTTTGTTTTGTTTTGGTGCCAGAAATCAAACTCAAGACCTTGTACTTGCCAGGCAGGCACTTGAGCTACTGTGATATATCCCCAGCCCTATGCTTGTGTTTTGACCAGTAGGTTCTTATGAATTCAACACAAAAAAAATACACATTCACAATGTGGAATTTTTTCTGGAGTATGATAAATCTACCTTGTAGAATAGAATTTTTATCTCTTATCTGTTCTTCGTATTTTTTTCAGAACTGAAGTTTTAAGAAGATACATAAAAATGTCTTGAAAAATATTTGAAATCCTTGAGTGCATAGTATATTGCATTACATAGTCTCAGACACTCAGTTTTAACTGGAAATAGAGCCAAGCAGAAATTATTCAACTCTATTATTTGTGGTAGTCAATACTATGAACCTCACAGAATTTATTGGTATGGTGTCCAAGGAATTGAATGAAGACAGGTATTTACAATCAAATGAATAAAGCTAAAAACAATAAAAACAAAGGAGAGTTCAGACAACCACCAAATGTTTTAGCATTCAGTCCATAAAGATGAATTCGATGTTTCAATTTGCTGCAACGAAAGATGAGAGCTAACTCATTATGTGAAGAAAGCACTCGAGAAGAATGGACATTCACAGAAATATCAAGCTGATGTCAAAAGATGCCATGTTTAACTGAAATGAATGCTGAATTACTTTCATCTTCTTAGATATGTTACTTGTAATTTTATTACTTTAATATCCATTGTTCTAAAACAATATATCTTTAAATTCAGAGTTCTCAATAGTATAAAGGGACAGGTTAAAAGTAGTTAAAGACTATTACCACAACCCGAAAGTAATTCAGAGAAGAAAGGCTAATCAAGGCGGGCAATATTTACAGACTTGGATTAAAATAGATCAGCAAAGAAAATAGGACCTGCTAGGTTCAATAGACATGGGCAGTAATGGTATCTCGTGAGAGGCAAAAAGATGATACAGTGAATAGCCATTGGTATCTGTTTAAAAAATGTCTTTTTACATAAAATTTATTTGTAGAAAGTCATTTCCTACGGCATGTTTTTCATTTTAAATCATATTACGGACTATCACAGAACATGTTAATAACTATGATAAACTCAACATAAGCTGAAACTAATTGAGTAAAGTATAAGGTTGATGAATAAATATAAATGTTATCTTTAGCATTACATAAAGGCAGCATCTCTAAACAAATTCATCAAGAATGTGACAAAAAGAGAAACGTTAATTCAGAATCATACCATAAATTTAAAAAGTATTTTTAAACAGAAAGTTTTTATCAGCTAGCTTATCTGACACAAATTTCACACTGATTGTATTTATGGTGATATCTGTTTGTAAGAAATACAATAGCATCTCAGTTACTACTGTCTTGTCAGTGGTCTAACACAGAGGCATATGACCTTTTAAATTAGGGGTCAAATGACTCAAAAATAAATAAAAGTACACTAAGTTCCTTAGTCACACAGTAATAGTTTAAGTGTTCAGTAGCCACGCTGGGTTAGTGGCTCCTCCGCTGGGGATGCGGGTGTGGAACACACTTGTCACTGCAGAATAGTCTAGGGACGGGACCACAGAGATGAGCAGGAGACAGCACATGGCCTCGCAAGTAGCTCAGATCTGTAGAAATAAAGCTCATCTCAGAAGCAATTTGAAGCCCTCTAGGTGCCATAACTGTTGGGACCACTGTCTGTTTTTATCTGAGTCAGATCATGAACATTCACCACGTTTTCTAGACTGAGATCCACGAACAGAGATAATATCATCCCCGCGGTCACACAGTGGGCAGCGGAGACTCGCGAGCCGAGCCTTGGTCTGAGCTCTTACTGTGTCACAGATCATGCTCACGAAAAGAAAATTTCTATACACTCAAAATACAACCGAACACAGTTCACTATAAGATAATTCAATATAAAAATTACCATCACACTTTTCTTGAAAGTTTCTGTAGTTATATTACTAGACACTACAGCACTCGACTGACTTAATCTGATTTTTAAATGACTAGATATAAAGAATATCTAAAAATACTTTCAATTTCTGACAAATATGTAAGGGCTAACTGGAATCATCGATATAGAGCAATACTAAAAACATAGTAAAAATATGCACATTAAGTAAACTGAGTAAATTTAAATTACATAATTGGAGCGAATGTGCCTTAGAGGTGAAGGTGATCAGCGTCCCTTTACCCAGTGGAGCCATCACAAACTTTCACTCAGAACTGAATGGAAGTTAACATACTCTGCCTTAATCAGGAAAATACTAAAGAATCAAGAAGTATTTTAGGTGCTCATTGAGATATTTAGAAAGAAGACTGTTACTGAATTGGTTTGAGTATAAAAGTATTTTGATAAAAGGCACTGTGTTACTATCAACATGATTCTGGAAGCACAAAACCACTGAGTTAATTTTGAAATTTCCTTTGTTGCTAATATTTCTGAGATGACAGTTTTTCTAAAAGAAAAGCACATAGTATAGTCATATCATACTTTGGTAAGAAATAAAATAGCTATACCTCAGTTCTTAGTCCAACTGGGCATATCTTGCCTGGTCAAGAACATAGCATGCTTACCCTTTCTCTACTTCTCCCTAGATAATCATTTATCAACTTCTTCCTCTGTCAAACATAAATACCAGCCCTTACCTGATTCTAGTATATGGCAACAGTCTGTTATCAAACAGAATTTTATCATAAAATATAGTATATTCTATTGCTAAAAGATTTCAGAGCAAAAAGCATCCTTGAAGGTCATAAATGGCTCTAACACTTTTTTGAATATATCTGCATATAAGAAATGTCACAGTAGGGTTTGTCTCACTTACATCTACTTTTACATAGGCACAGGCTTGCAAAGTTAAGACAGGACCCTTGAGGTGGCCTGCAGGCAGGCGGAGAAAAGCCTCCACCCATATAATCCCGTGAGGGGCTTTCTGGTTCTTGACTCATAGCATGGAAAGTCAGGCTCATGAAACAGCAGGCTACCAGGACGGCTGTGATGTGCATCAAAATGGCAAAGTTCTTCCTGCTATCATTTGGCCAAGATCGCAGTTTGACATTTTCATGATAACTTCATTTTTAGGCAAATTTCTTTGAATAATATTCTTAATTTTAAGGAAGGAAGATAAAGTCACTCAAATTGTTTTTGGTAGGAATCAACACTGACTGAACTAAGAGAATGAAATGAACAGAGGTCATTACTTGGCATTTTGTAACACGGACGTGGACATAGAAAGTAATCATGACTTTTTAATTCTCATGTTAGCATACTATTTTATTTAAGCCAACTACTGACTTCCAGATTAATATAGAAAAATAGCCAATAACCACTCTTCTCTCTCAGTTGCAAAAATAACAGAAGTGCATCAGTGCTAGGGAACAAAGAAAGGGTGCTAGTGGAAGATCATAAAGTTTCAAAAACCTGGTAGAAAGGGAGCAGAGGAAAGGGCCTAGATGGACAAACAAAAGAGAAGAAAAAATGCACCTAAAGAACCAATGGCAAGCTTTTCATCGGGAATACAGAGTTAGGGCAGGCCAGCCTGCAGTCAACAGGGGAATTAATTGAAATCTACCCAGACCCATAGAACAGTCCTGTAATACTGTGTGCCTTCTCACAGACACAATTTCTGCTCCAGGATAAAGTCTGAAGAGTTAATAATTAGTTTAAGAAAACAAATCTTTTGTCTGAAGAAAGCCCCCAACTTTGGCGAAGGAGAGTGAAAGACAAGCAGGGAAGAGTTCAGGGTTAAGTCTCAGCCCCTGCACGCAGCAGTGCCAAGGCCAGAGCGCTGGTGGTGACCTGGGACCCTGAGTCCTGAGGAGGAGACCTATTGTGAAGCCGGTCAGTCAGCACATTCCCATCTAAGAGTGAAGCTTACAACTGCAGAATATTTACCCCTGCTTCTAGTTCCATTAACCAGTCTAGTCTTGATTCATATATTGAGCCAACAACTGAAAAAAAAAATTGAAGAAAATCAACAGCACAGAAAGGAACGAAGAAAGAAAGAAAGAAAGAAAGAAAGAAAGAAAGAAAGAAAGAAAGAAAACCTAACAAGAGAATGATTGTCAAAATACAAAGTAGATAATTCAGGGAACAGAAGAAAACTTTGAGAAAGGTATTAAGTGCCTCCACACACACACACACACAATAATAAATAATAAATAAATAAATACATAAAAAGGATGGCTAGTTGTTATTTCATTAGTTATCACTTATAACAGAGAATCAATATATCAAAAAGTAACAATTTAATTCAATTATTTGAGTAGTAAGGATAACCATCAGAGGAGCTGGAAATAATAGAAGTAGCAAAAATGGTGGCAGTTCCTAATCACCATAGTCCAGCTACAGTGGACAAATCGCGAATTCAAGCACTAGACTTCATAAAATAAATAACGGAGCAATCCAGCAGAAATAGTGGATCAACTAGAGTTTAGGGAAGAAAATGCTTGTATTTAGCTTATTTTTAAGATTCTGTAGGTGAAGACACCTAAAATGTTGTGTTTCAGTAAACATCTTCTGGACCGCATTCATTTTAAGAACTGGTACACCAAGCAACATATGTTATATGTGATTTTTGGATATCTTTCTATAGACAAATTTAGAGCAGTAACCTGCTGTTGAATGATCTGAGGAAAGCAAGCTCCTCATATAATAAACAGCAAGAGGAATGAGGAAAATATGAATTACAAGACTCTTGAAGGCAGCAAGTATTTTTAGTTTCTATTTTTAAGAGCTTGAAAATTTACAAATTATAAAAGGTTCTTTCTTCTGAGAGTGGGGAAAAGAGCTACTTCTCACTATTTTGAATAATTTAATGTACTCCTTTTCAAATGTGAAGGCATCAAGTCATTTCCCCAAAGTTTATTTTTTAAATTTAATTTAATAATGAGACTGAAACTAGGTGCTTAAAACCATTATTACAGTTTTTTTTTTCAAACAAAGGTAAGAATGTCAGAACCATCAAAAAAGCACTAAGAAAGATGAATTTAATTCTCTTACATTCGTCACATTAGCAGCTGATTTCAACTTGGAGTAGCTATTACCTAAACAATCTCCTCTTCTAAACAGATTTAGGAAATATCACATAGTTTTACCTGTCTACGCCTTTTCTCAAAGTATTTTATTCACATATTCTTAAAAATATTAACATTAAAGAACAGTAAAGTCTATACTGAATAAGTCACAATTTTCTAATTTTAACAGCACAGTGTATTTATGGATTTAAATTTGATTCATTTAAAGAGTTAAGAACTTCAGAGTTATGAAACATCTAAAATTTTAAAATAAGCTGTATAATGAGTACCTACTAAATTCAAACTTGAGTGGAGAAACAATAAGAACTACTCTTTCTTTTTTTCTTTTGTTTTTGTTTTCTCTCTGCTTGTTTGCTTTGTTTTCTGAGACAGAGTCTTGCTATGCAGTTCAGGTTGACCCTGAACTCACTACATAGCCTAGGCTGACATTGAACTCTTGATGATCCTCCTGCCTCAACCTCCCAAGCACTGGGAATACAGGCATGGACCACCACACCCAGTTCATGGACTACTGCTTAATACATAGACAGCTTGATATACTTTAAATGACCATTATCAGAGAAAACTCCCTACAAAAATTTCAGTTAAGCCGGGCGTGGAGATGCACGCCTTTAATCCCAGCACTCGGGAGGCTGAGGCAGGAGGAGTGTTGTGAATTCGAGGGCAGCTTGTTCTACAACAGGAGCACAAGGCCAGCCTGAGCTACATAGTGCGACCCTGCCTCAAAAAATAGGCTGGGAGTTTGGCTCAGTGGCTTAAGTGCCTGCCTGGTAGGAGTGAGGTTGTGAGTTTCATCCCTGGTACCACAAAAGACAAGAAAAAACAAGTTTTTGTTAAAAAGAAAATGTAACCAATTAAATACTAATGCATATCATCATTTTGTAACTAAGAAATAGAAAAATTTAAATCAATACAATATTTGGAAGCACTTGATTTTAAAACTAACTAGATTTTTAAAATTGAATGAAATCTAGGAAATGGTTAGGCAGCAACAACACAATGGCAAGTCAATATTAAATGTATAAGATGCAAATATTGTTAAAATATATGTGCATATTTAATGCATGAATTAAAGTCATCAAGTATTCCATAAAGTGTCATTTAATTTAACAAATGATAATAAGGAATTTATAAATGGAATCTTAATAGAAGAGTAAACACCACTAAAAATACTGTACCTCCAATAATGAATATTACAGTAAATCTTTTTTCCTCTCTCTAGCCCCCAAATACATCTTTACTCTTGAAATAGTTATAGGACATATCCGAGAATAAGTGATATAAAACTGTTCTTATTTCATATTGTTAAATAGGCCTTTCTTAGGCCAATTACTCTGTCTACCTGATATTTATGAGTCACCAGGTAAAAAAATCTTGGTCAAACAAGCTAGTTGTATTTTGCATGCAAAACTCTAAAAATACTATGTTAGCATAATTATTGCATTTTTAAATTTACTCAAAACAAGTTCTTTGCTCAGAATCGGTTTCATCTTACACATACACACATACACACACACCACAAATAGTTAAGAACTATACTAAATATAATCACAGAACATAAATTGTATTTTCCTTAGTTTTAATAATTATATTAAATGTACAGAAAAGCATGAGGATCATATTTTTCTAAATTGTAAATGTATTTGCATATTATTTTAAAACAATTAAAATATACACACCTACATAAACAGATACACACAAACACACTTTTTATCAGTAATACATTTCAGTTATACTCATTATTGTCTTAATTTTGAAATATTTATATATACATATAACATACTTTGCCTCTGGCCTGGTTGCCCCTTTCTTGCTCCTCCTCTACTCTCTTATTTTTCCCTACTACTCTCCTTTCTCCTCCTGTCACTTCACTTTCTTTACATTCTACATGTATATTTTTAAACAACATACTATTATGTTTATTTTTCAATATGCATGCTCTCTTAAACTTTAACAGGCATATAAAGTAACCGAAAATCTTGTTTTAATGCAGACTGTAATTCAGTTGACTGATGGTAAGGCCTGAGATTCTGCAAGCCTAATAAATTCCCAGTAGACGTGAGATAGCTCATAGAACACACTCTGTACAGAGAAGCACAGGAATAAATGTTTCCTGTCTTGACTAATCCTGAATCAGTCACATGGGGCAGTAGGGAGAAATAGAGATTTCCTGACCTTTTCACTGAAAGTAATAAATTTGAGGTGAATTTCAGAAAAATGTGGCCCACACTGTTACCAAAGTTTAGGTAACACCGAAAGACTAGCAGACTTAATAAAACAACAGAACTCCTTCTATTGATCAGTGTTATAGTATTTCCAAAAATATTTACATACAGTGCTTGAAAAAACTTTTTTTTTGTTCAGTAAGAAAAAAAACAAACAAACTATGAGATGCTACGTGGAGCAAAGAAAAAAATTTTGATTACTGCTTACTATTGTTTCCATTCAAAACTACTTGCCTTTTGATTCTATATATATTTAGATTAAGCATAATAAATGACAAGAAATTAAAATCTCCAAAGAAGCAAAATTAAATATTACTTTTTAAAGTCCTTCACATGTGCCCAACAGTGGTAGCAAATTTTACGTGCATTTCTCATTCTGTAGAATGAAAAAAAGAGACAATTTATCCTCAGAGCAGTCATAATCTAGCAAAGAAAATGAAAAAAAAATGTGGGTTTCTATTCCATACAGATTTGACGGGAGCAGATGAAAGTTTCTTCACCAGCCCTGATGGGGACTCTATGAACTCCACCACTTTGGGAAGCAGAGAGGAAGCTAGCAAAGGCACAGAGGTAAAAAAGGAGGGGACATATTTGGGGCAGAGTGAATACTTGATTAATTTTGAGAGTTGGTTAAAAATAGGGAGTGACAAGACACATCAGCAGGAGGGGGAGATTTTAGAAAAATAGCACAGAGTGAAGAATGCCAAATAAGTGTTTCAACTGTCAAACAAGAGAGAAGATTTAATGAGAAGAAAGTGTTGATTCGTGAAAGACCAGGAAATATAAACTGATAGGAAAAATAGAGGAAGTTTTGGTTGGAAATTTTTTGAATCACCACATTTTGAGGGTATGAATTGGAACACTGCCTAATAAGTATCAAATTTTTTTGTGTGTTATTGTTTGTAACCAGTGGAGTTGAAAAATCCTGGTTTATCAAAAGCATAGAACAGTGCAGTCAAGGGTATTCAATGAAAGTGAGATCATTCAAATTTTCCAGCTCTGCTCTAATGTGGAGTGGGGGTGGCTTTCTTCAAAGATAGATTGTTTGCAATAGAGTAAAACAAATCAGAAACATATCCCATAAGGTGAAAATATAAAGAAAACACCTTGGATTTAGATATGAATTTGAAACTTGGCTCAATCAGATGCTGAAATGTGACTCCAGGCAGGTTATTGTACTTCTCAGTTATGCTGTCTAAGAGAAAATTGAAGTATAAATGGATATGACAAAATTACTACGAAGGATTGCTACAACTCAGAGTGAGCTATTGCTAAAGTCATTCATGGTGATTTTTCCCTCACAAAACCAGATATACTTGATATCTGATCAAAGCCTGAAGAGCAAAACAGAAAAACACTTTAATTCATTTTGGAGTCAGCAAATTTTCTCAAAAAGTACCTGGGGAGGAGGGTGAAAGGAAAAATAGTTGGGCTAGAACATTAAAATGAATTATTTTCAGTAAAAACGACATACGAACTACTTGCTCAAAAGTTCCAGAAAATAATTGGAGAATATATACTCTTAAATGTAAATCACCAATTTCTGAAATTTTACAGAATTCCACTTTGCGAAGCAGAGATATTTCTCTGTTGTGAGCAGACAACTCTTGCTAAGGGGGATCGTTTACTGTTATCAGCCGTTAACTAAACAGTAAGCACAATTTGCAGGGTATTCCTGGGAAAGATGGACAAGTGCAAGAAGATAGGGAGAAGGGGAAAATAAAGCCCAGGGCTTGGCTTCTGGACAGTTACCTGGACACAACAGAGAGAAAACTTGGGAAGGGACAGTTAGAAAGAAGGGTATGTTGCTCAGAGCTGACAATTGTTCTGGAAGGATGGAGGGATGAATACTGTCGCCAGGTCTCCATGAGCAAGGTCCCTGCTTGTGTCTTCTGCTGTTCGTTTTTGTCTTCCTTACATTTTAGTTCCAATCTCATGAATAGAAAGAACAGAAGGATTTTTTATTGTTTGTCTCTTTGTTTAAGAATATTAATTTCCAGGGCTGGGGATTTAGCTCAGTGGCTCAAGTGCCTGCCTGGTTAAGTGCAAGGTCGTGAGTTCAATCCCCAGCACTAAAAGAAAAAAGAATGCTACTTTGCCATGCTTTTGCATCCATATTTTATGTATGAAATGCATATTTAAGCAGTTAAATGTATATGAAGAGTAGAGTTGTTACTTGGCTTCTTAAGTTGCTATTACAATTCAAAAGTTACTGTTCAATGTATAGAAGACTATCATAATATTTCTGCATGTATTTTACTTCTATGACACATTATATTATCACTAAAAGCTTTTTATATAAAGTGAAAACCTTTAGTTTATTAATTGCCAAAAATTAACCAATTACCTGAAAAGTTTAAAAATTTAGTATGTTCAAATGTGTTATAAAATAATGACTGCTCTTCAAATCTATCCTTATCCATCTTAACTCTCTGAAGAAAAGGAAACTCACTCTATGGCCATGATAGTAGAGTCTTGAGGAAAAATCATTGCTGAGTTTTAACTCTAATGGGTATGCATTCTTTTAATCAGCAAGTATAACAAGTAGAGTGAGGTTAAAATTGTCACATCTAGTCCATCTGAACAGCCACGACCAGTGAACCATAATGGAATGAGCAGTGGGTGACAAGGATGATTCCACATAGTGGATCAGTAGTGACAAATATGCCATTTTGGTGCAGGTGTTGGTCATGGAAAGAGGTTATCGGGGTAGAAGATACCGGAGAAAATCCTACGTCTTCATCTCAATTTGTCTGTGAACCTAAAGCAATTATTTAAAAGATCTTTAAAAAGCAGAGAGTGGCAACTGTGCACATGTGAGTGTGCATATGTGTGCAGCTTCTACCGTCCTGAAACCACTGGCCGCTGGTTCTCTGCTGTCTTACATTCACATTCTCCACTGCTTCTCTCTTCCCTTAGCCAGTGTCTCTGACTTCTCTGTGCTCCCTTCCTCTTCCTAATCTCCTCCAAGATTATTCACCTCTCGTCTATTGATACTACAACTTTCAAAAAGGCATCCTCTCCAGTGGAGTGCTCACTGACTGCTGAAGAGGCCACTTCTCCATAAAATCTGTCACCCCCAGCTTCCTACTGCTCTCCCCAAACCTCCTATTTGTCTTCAGTTCTAGGTAACATCAGGCTCACAATCAGTCAGCCAAATACAACAGCTAGGTAGAGAATTCCAGTAATCTCAATTTCTTCTATCTATCTAGTTTAAAATAGAGTCATTGTATTTTTCCTCAAGTTTGCAATGATATTTCATTTTTCTTCCTCCTCCTAGCTAAGACTGTCATTATTGTTTATTTGTGGACAATATCCCCTAACTTGGATACACAAATTCCAATTATTTTTTCATTCCAATCGTTTATTCCTGTTTGTCCCAAGGATGTACCTAAGTATGATGGTCTAGTATGCTACATACACAAGCTTGTTCAAATCTTTTTAGACTACTTGGAGTCTTTTTATTTTTACAAAGAAATTAAAGCTACGCATGGTGCCAGATACCTGCACGCTGGGAGGTTGAGGCAGAAGGATCTCAAATCTGAGAATAAACTGGAAATATAGTAACTGAGGAGAACCTATCTCAAAATAAAAAAGGGCTGAGTTCAATGCAAAGGCACCGAGTTCCATCCCCAGTGCAGCAAGAAATAAAAAATAAAAGCAATAGAATTTCAATTTTTATGTATACATATATAGTGTTACATGTAAATGTACATATAAATTATATATACATATAAATTATATATATAAGTTATATATATATATACACACACACACACATATAATTTTGGTATATATCTCCAAAGACTGTTTGCCAATATGATTCTTTTTAAAACTTTATCTTAAACCTTGCCCATCTACTTATCCCTAATTCCTCAGCACAATGATGAATTCTGTCTTTAGACTTTTAACAGATGTTTGAGTTCTGAATTATATGTTTTCCATGTTCAATGTCTAAATTTGGCAAATGTAGTTGATTACGTATCATTCTACTGAAAAGCTGGCTTGGTATTGCAAGTTATACATTATACATGTTCAACAATGAGTGGAAAAGAATAGAATATCAGAAACCTTTGTAAGAAGAAGTGTGAATCAAATAAATACAGACATTCAAGAATCAAAGGGGTTAATTACTGTGGACTGCACTGATGAAGAAGCAAACTTGTGGAATCATAATAGAGTTGGGCCTTGCATAACCAGTAGAGTTTGATAAGCTGAAAAGATAAAGGAAGAGGCTATTCAGAGACAGAAGATAAAAAGGATGTGGTGTGATTGAGAGTTTGTTCGTGAAGTAACAGTGGGAAAAGATTAAGAAAATAAGCCCAGTTATTTGCGGGGAGAGGCTGTTTTGCACATGATCACAAGGCTTAAATTGTTAAAGCTGCAGACACCAAGCGACCACTAAGTCTGGACAAGTTAAGGAAAGAGGAATGGGAGCAGCCATTCATCCTATGATGTATCAGTAACAAAACTGTGATAATTAATGGGAGCACTGAGGGTTCAAGATAATTTGTAGGGTTCATCCAGAACCATAATTTTTTGATAGAATGCTACTCTCTATACTCATTTTTATATTTTTAGGTATTCAATTTACAGGTGCTATGAATATATTTTACCAATAAAATTGCACTCTAAAGTTAGAATTTAATCTGGTCAAACCAAGGATTCATCCTGGGCTTTACATATTAAATGGCTCATATTTCAATACCGTACTTAATATATCATCTTTACTTGTTTCTTTGGTTTTTTAAGATCGGGATAAAAGAACCATTCAACACTTGTCTTCAACTGGTAAGACATAATACGTATGTGACGGACTTTAAAGTAGACAACTTGAAAAGCCAGCAGAGTCCCCAGGTTTTGTTCCTCTCTATACAGAAATCAAGCTTTTTTGAATGTGTAGTCTAAATAAAGGGAAAATGATTGGAAATGATAAAGACTGGGTAATCATTAGGCTTATTCCTTCAAACTTTACAAGCTAAATTTGGAATATCCTACTTACCTTTAAAAAATTAGTTTTGTTCTCTCCTCTGCTTGAAATCCTCATAACACAATCTGAGTAATAAGTCAACAATTTTGAACTTCAAAATTTGCATTAAAACATTTGAGGAAAGCATGCACAAGCACTAAATTTTTCTTTTCTAAAGCTTCATTCTATTAATGAAGCTATTTCAAAGATCTGATTGAGACCTTAGGAGTATCCTCAACAAACTGCAAGTAGCCAAGTTATATGTTTGGTAATTTCAGAAGCAATTATGAAATCTACCTTGTTTTCTTCATTTTTTCTTAGTTAAATACGATTAGCAACATTTATAAAAACTAAGTGGGTTCTTTATCTGACAGATATACAGAATTAAAACTAAATATGCAACCTCACAAAATTAATGCATATGAGTCTATCTCTGAGATGTTGGCTTGATGCCTGTCTGTTGGTGAAACTTCTTAAGATGAGTAAATTTATTTCATTTTTATATCATCTGTTTTAAGTCAGATATTTTATATTTTACATATAAAATTTTAAATTAAAATGAATGTTACAGTGTTACACATAAAATGTTAATTGTATAACATACATAGTCTTAACTGCAGCGTCCTAACAATTACTCAGTATTTGGAGGGTAGACTACTTCTGCCAATATTGTAAACATCTCACAATATCTCTCCTAACAGAGACCCAGATGAGGTTTTATGGAATGGAAAACACAACTTAAAAGGAAAAAGCAGTGAGGCCCTAAACCTTTTTGAACTTAATGCTAAATATGAATAAAGTTACGGTTTGAAATCTTTAACTTGGTAAAAACTTTATCTTAACAATAATGTGAATGTATAAGAAATGGAACAGTATTAACTGAAAGTAAACTAGTTTGTCAAAATTATGCGATACGTTATACAATTAGAGTCTAACTGAATTCTGGTGTCAAGAAGCTTTGTCAACTCATCTGACTAAAAATGTAAAGTACAGTACAGTTTCAAATTTTAATGTCAATGGGGTGCTTAAATTGATCATTCTGTGTAGTAAACTGGGTGACAAACCCAGTTATTTACAAATACTTTAGCAATGTGCTGCTGAAGTAAGCACAATTTAGAAATATTTTGAGGTAAATAGACATTGGCATATAAACTCTATCAGTAATAAAAATTATAGTCCATGATTTCTTATTATGTGTACACAAACAATTCATTCATCTAATAACGATTACAACTGTAAAAAAATTAATAGGATAAAGAAAAATGAGTTGAACTTACAGGTCAACAAGAGGGCATGTATATTGATCATATATATTTGACAGACATGGATGTTTTTGTGTGTTATATATAAGCTATAAGGATTCATATATCAAAATGGCTTACTTTCTGTAATGTTGTGGTTATTAGCATATTAGAATGATTACAGAAATGTACAAGAAACAGAAGTACTAAAAATAAATACAGGATATATATTTCGGTATGTGATATTCAGAAATATGTAGGAACTAATGCAGTTAACGCATATTATATGTCATATGCAGAGACTACTACTAGTAGCTCATTACAAATAAGTTTAAAATAGGAAAGGAAAATATTGTCTGCCCTAGTAGGCACCACCATAAATTCATATTATTGCCACATATGTATTCTAGTGTGTGTATCAATTTATTGGAAGAAAAATATATTAACAACAACAACATCACATAACTAAATAAATAATCCTTTCATCG
Organism: Dasyprocta punctata; assembly: GCA_004363535.1. Taxonomy (NCBI): domain Eukaryota; kingdom Metazoa; phylum Chordata; class Mammalia; order Rodentia; family Dasyproctidae; genus Dasyprocta; species Dasyprocta punctata. The sequence continues at coordinate 34,990 of RJWM01008311.1, read as the reverse complement.
GCTTCTGGTTTCTGCCATCCTAATGCTTTAGTGAATCATCAAGGGGAGTAAATTATTCATTATAAATTTCAAAGAGGAGCCTCCACTGAAAAGCCCTGCTACTGGTCCTTCTTGGAGCCGATATCAAGAGAATTCACAGCAATCTCAAATATTGTGATAAAATAGAAGGTGAGAGGCCATCACTCAGGAGAGGGCTCTAGAACGACCTGAACTCGGGGAGCTACATCCCAGCAGAGTGAGGTGTATAAAGATAATTACTACTATACCAGGAAAGAAAAAGATTAATCAAAAAGTTGCATATGAATATCAAGCACTGCTTTAAAAGAAGAAACTTTCATTCTGTTTCATATGAAGCATCTGGTGGGTTTTTCATAGTAGCCTTAAATATGGTCACTATGTTACATATTTAGGACATTAACAAAGTCAGCTGAAATGGAAGTGTTTGAAATATTTTATTATTTTAAAGATTATTTCCTATTGAAGAATGCTAGTACCAACACCAACATAACAGTCACTAAAAAAATCACTGAAAGATAAACACAGTTAAATGACAAATCTAATTTATCCTGGTGCATAGTGTATTCAAGTCAATACTACTTATCTTTACACTAACGTAAAGAGTAAAATCTTGCAGTACAAGGTTTTAGAAAAACACAGTAGAAAAATATTACATTTTCCCTAGTTGCCTCTAATATTCTGGCTAAAACTATGAATACTACTAAAAAATAGCAATCTGTCTTTAACTTTCAGTTACTTTCTGAAAGTACACTTACAATAGAGGAAAGAACAACACACTGTGGGTGACTGGGCACTGCCACATGTCACTGCTAACACTGCGGTGCCTTTATGTGCATGAGCTGGACACAGAGAATCTATGGGATGGATACTCACTGCTCCTGCTTTTTAAATTAAGTTTTCAATAAAATTTATGAGTACATGTTAACATGTACTAATGCAACTCACAATCATCTTCGCGAGTGGGTACATGCACATAATGCATCCTGTTTCGTTTTTAAGCCCTACTCCCTTTCCTCCGTTCTCCCCTCCCCCTTTTCATTCTTGTTGATATTATTAATCTTAGTTCATGCGCATCATACAATGTTTTCATTGTGGAGGTTATTATGTCCTTATACACGGCTGATCCTTATTCTGCTTGCTTCCTCTTCCTCTTTTCCTCATACCTCAGCCTTGGTCAATTGGAGCCTTTCCCATTTGTAAGACATCCATCCTCCTGTGTCCTTCTATCCATCTTTTATTTTTCTCTTTGTTTGTTCCTTTCCTTGCTCAAATCAGAGATGCCATAAAGTATTTAAGTTTGTGTGTCTGGTTTATTTCACGCAACATTATGTTTTCCAGATGCATCCATTTTCCTACAAATGTCTCAAATTTGTCCTTCTTTATGGTTGAGTACTATTTCATTATACATATAGCTACCCTATTTTCTTCAACTGAACATCAGTTGGTGGGTAAACAGGCTTCTTCCTGCAATGATGAATTGTGCTGCCACAAAAATTGGTATGATTTCTTGGGTGTATCAAGAAAACATTACTTAGATATGGTGAAGCAGGTTTTTTTTTCCTGTTCTAGTTAGCCATCTTTCATTTGAAAAATTTCAAAACATTTGAAAAATAATGATTTTTTTAAGTTACTGTTTAAATTAGTGAATATAAAGAATTTCTTCTCGGGGGAAACATTACCCTTTGTTGTAGCTATGACAGAATAATGGCCCTTGCTTCTTTTGGTGCTAATACTAAATACATATTTTAATATATTTCAAAAAGATTGTCTCTTTGTGTAAGCCACAGAACATTGATTGTCCCACAGCCGCAACATCTACTGAACACTTACTATGTGTTAGTGATCAGGCTAAGAACTTCATAGGTTTATCAGATTTAATCTCTATTGACACTCTAAGAGGTGAGTACTATTTACAGATTGAGAAAGTAAGGATTAAAACAGTCAAGAATTTTGCCCAATACTCAATCCATTGACTCCGTGGCCCATGGTGCTGGGTAGGATTTATGTAAGTTTAGATAGAAAAATGGAGAGAGAGAGAGAGAGAGAGAGAGAGAGAGAGAGAGAGAGAGAGAGAGAGAGAGAGAGAGAGAGAG